>CAKOES020000170.1:0-32663 GCA_933207985.1 Pelobates cultripes
ACTGCCATTCTGGGGTCAAGAAGGAATTTTTTTCCTAGCTTGTTGCAAAATTGTGTTTCAAACTGGGTTTTTTTGCCTTCTTTTGGATCAACAGCAAAAAACAAATGTGAGGTAGGCTGAACTTGATGGACGCAAGGCTCTTTTCAGCTATGTAACTATGTAACTATGTAAGAGGGTCTGGGTTACAATGAGACACACAGAGAGACTGGGGTACAATGAGACACACAGAGGGACTGGGGTACAATGAGACACACAGAGGGACTGGGGTACAATGAGACACACAGAGGGACTGGGGTACAATGAGACACACAGAGGGACTGGGGTACAATGAGACACACAGAGGGACTGAGAGACAAAGAGACCCACAGAGTTGCTGGGGGACAAAGAGACACATAGAAGTGCTGGGGGGACAAATAAATACACAGAAGGGTTGGGAGTGATAAAAAGACACACAGAAGGACTGGGTGGGGACAAAAAACACACAGAGGGACACAGAAGTTTTATGTTTTTTTTGCATTTAATTTTTTCTACAAATCTGTTTTTAAACATCAAACCTGCAGCTTTTGCTTGCCCTGGATATGAGGCACTAGACGAACTTTCTGGCTTCAATCCAACAGAGATTGCATGATCAACATTCAGAATCTTCCCTCTCTGCATGGAGACACTGAACACTCTCTGTAGAGATGCATTTAGTAAACGCATCTTTGTGATGAAATGCTGAATGGTGCTGCACTTTGATTGCCCACTATTGCTTTCTATGGGAAAGCATTGGATTGGCTGAGATCATCCGTAATGGGGGAAAGCAAGTGGAAGTGGGAATGAGACCAGCACGCTGAGGGAATAAAGATAAGTTAATCTCTTTATTTTATTACTTCGGTTATGTCTGGACATTTAAATTAGCCATACCTCACGCTATGTGTTCGGCATACACAAGTAGTATAATTACTGAGATATAGTGAGTTCCTCTTGTTTTGTTAATGTTGATAGTATTGACTGATAGCCAACTAATCACCAACAAATGATTATTATTAGGTAGTAAACTAATAAATATATGGGCAGGTTTACCTCTTTGTTGGTTTGGTAGTCCAATTATGCTCCATCCAGGAGGTAATTTTAAAATATATAATACTGTGTTTTTTACAGTAAAGTAAAGCATACATTATCATATAAAAATGATTATTTGTAGCTGAAAGGGTTAACAATGAAGTACGTGACTACTGTAAATAGACAAGACGATATTAGAAATAGCAATTGTTAAATGTCAGCTTAACGGTAAAACCTGTTGCAGATCATCAAAGAAATAACCTTTTTTTTTTTTTTTTTATATAATTCTTTATTTTTGCTGTGCATGAAATAACTTTTGCATATCAACAATGCCACAACAGCATTCACAATCAA
Organism: Pelobates cultripes; assembly: GCA_933207985.1. Classification (NCBI taxonomy): domain Eukaryota; kingdom Metazoa; phylum Chordata; class Amphibia; order Anura; family Pelobatidae; genus Pelobates; species Pelobates cultripes. The sequence continues at coordinate 1,399 of CAKOES020000170.1, forward strand.
TTTACAAACACTTATTTGTTAACTGTTGTACAGCATCTAGAGGAAACTCACACATTTTTTTAGGGTAATAATACAAGTTAAGTACAAGCTGAGTAACTACGTCTGTCTTTTTAAATTACATTGTCAATTAGTAACAGTATCTTAGGGTTAATATTTATGTCGCGTGTCATCGCTTCCATATCTAGACATTGACATGGTTATGGCTGACTATGCTTAAGTGAGAGACATACATTTTGTACAGTAACAGCTGGTCTAAGTAGTCATGACATGCAGTAGTTGAGACAGTGAGTTTGCATTATAGGTTATAATAGATTATGCAGTGCTGACTAACAAGATATATCTAGTTCTATTAAGGTTTCCAACTTAGCTAAGATTCTCATTAAAGTAGGGTGCCACCAGGCAGAGCATCATACATTCAGTTATTTCCCTCTATACTACATATAAAGCTCAGATAAAGACGAGCTATATACAGGGTCATATGCAGAGGATATGCACGTTATTCAATGACTGCAACTACAGTGATATCTGGTATGGCTATTCATGTCATACTATATATTGTGCATCTTATTGTGAACGGCTGGGGTCACTGCCAGCTCCAGCCCAGCGCAAACCCTGAGGTAGTGTGGTCGTGTTCCATGCCCAGGCGTGGGGTGAGTCCCTTGAGATTACCCCATGAGTTCCACTTGGTCCTAATGTCCCGGTTGCTGGGGAAGTTTGCCATGTCTTGATGTGTTGTCGAGGGCTGTAGCACCATGCGGTCAGTGGGTAGAGCTGAGTGTCCTGTTTGTTCTTCCAGCCCAGGTCGTTAGTGGAGCTTGGTTGTAGAGTGCACTTCTGGGGTTGCCGCTTTGAGATGGGCATGTGGAGGAAACGCTGGCTGTGATGGTTCTCGTCTGTCAGCTTGTGTGTTCCAGGGCTGTTACGTGGGGGCTTGAGAGCCCTCAGGGACCCCCAGTGATAGCAGGTTGTGAACACAGAGGGATCACCTTCTGTCGGTGCAGTTGCTTTGCAGCCGTCAGCCATTTTGGTGAGACCGCGTGGGAGCCTCACTCCAGCTTTGGGCCATCCAGGTGAGATGCTTAGGCGTTAGCCCGCCTGGTGGGGACCGGGATGACCCCCCCGGCCCACGGGGGGGGGGAAACGGGACCAGGAAGGCACCAAGTAGATGGTGATTCACTGCAGTCGGGGTGGAGAGCGAGGCAGCGGCCGTCTGCCCCACTCCCCTCCCGGGTAGGCCTCAATCCCCGAGCGCCAGAGTCTCTCACCAGGACCTAGAGCCACCCTGTGGCGGGCGCTCCAGCTACACCGGGACACTCCAGAGCTTCGTGTCATGGACCCCCTGGTCTGTATAAGTCGGGTAAAGTGGGTATATTGCTTATTTTCCGTTGTTTGCTCGGGAGCCCGTGTGATATGCAGCCTGCTGGCATGGCCGCCCGGCCCCGCCCCCAAAGAAATAACCTTTTAATCTCTGGTTACAGAAATACATGTTGTTGGTTGCTGAATAAGCAATATCGTGTTTAGCTGATGTGATCTTGTCATGTTACTTTTGCTGTAACTTCTGTCTATAAATATGTTTGTCTGACCATTAATACACTGGTAGTAGCCCAATTTGAAACACGTTGTCTGTGTATCACTGAAAGGATCTCCTCAAACGTTCGGTCCAAAAGTTAGGTGCATGGAACGCTTTGCCCAGCAGTGTAATATATCTCCAACAGTAACCGAATGAAACAGTGTCAGAACTACAGGGATCGCTGAGGTCACAAGAGGGTCCAGGAGGAGGCCGGCTGTATACTTAGGGCCCCCCCGAGATAGTATATATCCACTAAGGCAGAGTAGGCACCTGGATCCATAATACCAGTAGTAGTCAGACACCCAGACCCCTAATACTTATCACCAGATTGTGTAAGTCTGTGACTGTAAAATCACCATCTTATTAGAGAAGACCGTGGCCTATAATTTCCAGCATCATGCGTGATTTCATAACATTGAACCCATCATCATGGCATCCACCAGGGCAGGTGCAATTATATATGGCTAGACACCAATTATTATTATTATTATTATTTATAAAGCACCAACAAGTTCCGTAGTGCTGTACAATGGGTGGACTAACAGACACGTATTTGTAACCAGACAAGTTTGATGCACAGAAACAGAGGGATTCCTCATGTTAGAGGGAGTGGGGTAGGGTAGAAAGTAGGTTGCTTGGATAGTATTCACTGAATTATCAATGAACATGTACTGTGAGACCAGTCATGCCCAGTAGTACTGCAAGGCTTGTGACATGACAGTAATTATTATGGATCACGTATCACATGTATATAAACATAATCAATTATTGGAGTTCCAATGCTCCTGATTTAAAGCTCTGTTTGATGTGTTTTATACACATTAACATCAAGCTAGAATTTACTTGGACACACTCCATTCATGATATATTCCTAGGGGTGCCCTTGTAATCCAGTTAATATCAGAGTTACAGAAAACCGGCAATGTAGCTGAGTTCTTTATTTGGAGAGTCCTAAAGAGACTGTGTTTATTGATTCAACTCCTGCTGTAGTTATTTTTGTTTCTACCCCTTGATCCGCTCATTTTAAGATTTGTTCTGTTCCCACAACTGAAAATTGCACGCCTTCCATGTGACTCGATGAATAGTATTCTTATTATTGCAATTTATATAGGAACTACTAGTTACATGTGACCCAAATGATCACTAAACCAGCAACTGTACAGAGCTGGCATTAATAAAGCTTTATAGTCAGGGTTTGTCCAAGGTAGCAAAGTTATATGAAATTCACAAAGATTTATGTATCTTATGGATTCCCGGAGATGCGAGGGACAGTAAAGTATTAACGTCCTTAAATTAACATTCAACACACCCAAGGCACTTTGGCTTTATGAAGTGCTTTATGTGTGAAGAGTGTGTCCCTATTATTAATAATACAAAAAGTACAGATTTCAGTAGAAATGGTCACTTTTATAAATGTAACATGTTACACCTCTTTGGCTGTCAATCAGACAACTGGTCCTGTTACTTCCTGGTTGGTTTAGCAGACAATTGCTCAGAGCACCTGCCTTGAGCTGCATTTGGAAGTCTGTGATTGGACAGATTTAAAACATCTGGGCTGTGGAAGCAGGGGAGGGCCTGTAAAGAGATATGCAGCATTTCCTAGCTGTTTTTAGACATAATTAAAATGAAAAATGCATTATTGAATGTTTTAATTGGGGGTGTACCTACTAAGCTGTAAAAAAAGTTTTGTTTTTCTAATTGGCATGTGTCTTTAAATCTATGTGCCACTCTCAATCTGCTATCTGTGAGGCTGTTGGTGGTTCCCAGGTGGACAGACCAACTGCTGTCTGAATTGTAACTGTTTTATGGACTTTACAACAACCATAGACAGACTATAATGGGCTAATACCATATAGCTATTATTCATTAGTATACTATATAATATATAAATATAAGTGCAATATGTTAGTATATAATGGTACCATTACATAAATGTCCTTTTACTGAAAATAAATCTGAAATTGTCCAGTTATATAAAGAGCTCGACTCCTTGTTCTTTTCAACCATTGTAGTTCTCCCTGTATCCCGATCCTTCAAACCCCTGATTTGATATGGTATTTGGATTCACCTTTTATAAAACAGGTCAGGTCGGATTCTAGGCACGTTTCATTCTGGTATTTAAGGTTAAATTCACTGACTACACATGGGGCTGGTATCAAAGGTTACTTCTTCAATCTAGGTGTTACCTTTATCTGTCTATGTTTTACGAGTACCTCTATATCGTTATTTAAAATATACCCCACTCATTAGGATTGCAATTTGAGGCAGCGTATTCAATTTATGACCAATCAATAAAGTACATATTCAAACCTCCTCTACATTTACGTCAGCCAAATATATTCAATATTTACAAAATCCTTCGGAACATTCCGCAACGCTATACATATCACATTGTACATTGCTTGATATTATGTATGTACTGTAAAAGTTCATCAATACAATACCATGTCATGGCACACAGGCACATTAATAGATGTGTTATATTGTTATATCTATACATCCATATTCACATATATACACTTCATACAAACATACAACAATGCACACGTGTGTATATCCCACATGGTGTTTCTAAAACCAGGAATTTTCCACAATTCCTAGTTTTGCAAATAAACTTTTTAAAGAGTCTTCTTCTTAATGACATATTTATCATTACAAATCTGTTAATCATTTTAAAGTTCTCAATCTACAAATACAAATAAAACTGTAGGTGGTTATTAGCTTAATCAGGGTGTCTGGGTATAATGGGAAAGTATAGTCCATAAACATCTGGGGTGCCACGATTAGCCATATTGCATGAGATCCACAGGCAGGAATGTTCAAACAGAGGTCTATGGTTTCCATAATATATGGATACATTGTGTGTATCATTATCCAAGGTTCTCAGAGCCAAAAATCACTACGTTCCTCCCTCTCCTCACCTGTTGTTATACATATCTTACAAGTAAAAGAGCATAACGTGTAATGGTGTAACTTTCACGTTTAGTTCCACAAAATCCAAACAGATATTCATTATGGAAAGATTAGCAAAAAATAAAAAAAATGCCATAAATCAATAGAAAGTCCGATTGGCGAATGAGTAGCTGGAGAACAGGTAGAGTCCATTTCTAGCCCTCTGTTTAGACTGCCAGATTCTGCGTGATTAGGTTAATGGTAATTAAAAATAACCATGAGTATATTAGTTAAGGTGGTTGTACCTTATATAGAATGTCAGTGGGGAAATTGATATTTCAGATTGAAACACTACAATGCTTTCATATATGAAATATGAGGCAATGCGTCTCAGTTACCCTCTCTTTTTACAGACAAAACCAGAACACTAGGTCTGTAGGGGCCCAAGTTTTATTGCCATTCCAAAGGGGTAATGCTTAAATGATGGGCTATTGATGACCCCAGAGCACTGGTTTGAGGAGCACAGGTTTAGGGGATGAATGGATAAGAATTAATTTGTGTCATATTGGTGCACTGACTATGCTACAAGCTCTTATAAATAGAACAGACATTCTTTGACTTTGTCATCTTTGATTATATTGCTTGTCTCTTGGTAAAACTTAGGCAATGTTCTAAACATGTTCATATATCTCAAAACTTACTAACATAAATATAAGGTAAAGATCAGATCATATGGGGGTGGGTGGATAGAAGGGGCTCTCAACCGGTGCTTCAACGTTGCCTTTTGCCCGAAATATCTCCTCTTCTTTTTGCACCTCTACCCCTTTCTAGTCACCAGGAGCACAGTAAAATGTCCCTTAATGTCTTCCTCAGCTCTCGACTCCTGAAGGCATAGATTATGGGATCAATGACAGAGTTACAGATGATGAGGATGATGTAGAAGTTAAAGAATTTGAAGTAATTAATACAGAGAATGTGTTTAGGACATGACAATATCAAGGTGAGATGGAGGAAGAAGGGGCCCCAACACACAAAAAAGATGCCCAACAGGATGGAGAGAGTAACTGCACCCTTCATGTTTACTCTGGAATGTGGTACCATAACCCTTCTCATCGTTCCCATTTGCAAAGTAGTGATGCTCCGTGCGTGGCGTCGTGCAAGGGCAAACATGTGAATATACAGAGCTACCATCAAGACCATCATGAGGACAAAGAAAACTATAAGACAGAGAATGACTTCTTTTTTCTCCGAATAGATGATAAAAAGTACACTACAGACTGTGCTGAACAGCCAGATGCCACTGATGACTATTAACACTCTGCGGTGTGTCATGATATTGTGGTAACGAAGGGCATAGAAAATTGTTATGTAACGGTCTACAGCGATGGCTGCGAGAAAGGACAGAGAAGACACTACAGAGCAGCAGATCATCATATCGAAGATGTTATCCACCTGGATTTCCGTTTTCCCGTCAACCACTATGACTCCATAGTTTCTCAAAAACATGTACATGGACTCCATTAGATGGCTAATACTGACCAACATGTCAGATACAGCTAGACAGCAAAGAAAATAGTACATTGGGGAGTGAAGGTTGTGGTTCTTCAAAATGGCTACCACGACCAGGATGTTCTCTACCAGAGTGAACAAGCACAGGGCCAGGAATATCTCTTCCGGGACATGCACAGAAATAAAGGTTTGGTTGGCTACTTGTTCAGAAACATTGGACAGGTTGTAGTTGGTGGAGTTTATCGTCAAGCCTGGTCCTCTTAGTGAGGACATAGTGAGCGGTGACCTGCAAGTCAAAAAATAGAATTAGAGAAACACAAAAAGGCCATGGTCCTTAAATTGTCCTAAGACACAACTTTCAAATGTTGACCGTTCATAGGAAAAAACAGCACTGGCTAGAAATGGAACAGGTCCATACACCAGAGTTGTGATGGTTGGGAGATACAATGGGGCATAACCCCTAGAAATACAATGAAAAAGAGGACTAATAGGTCATACTCGATTTGTTTCATTCACTGACATATTGTATTTATGCTTTATCACACCACATTCATACATTGTTATATTCATACACCAACACATTCCATACATAGTAACATTTATACACTGACACACTACATACATAGTTACGTTCATACACTGACACACTTCATATATTGTTACACTCATGCATGAACACTACATGCTTAGTTACACTCATACGCTGACCCATTCCATACATAGTAACATTCATACTCTGACACACTACATTCATTGTTACATTTATACACTGACACACTACATACATAGTTACATTCATACACTGACACACTTCATACATTGTTATATTCATACACCAACACATTCCATACATAGTAACATTTATACACTGACACACTTCATACATAGTAACATTTATACACTGACACACTACATACATAGTTACGTTCATACACTGACACACTTCATATATTGTTACACTCATGCATGAACACTACATGCTTAGTTACACTCATACGCTGACCCATTCCATACATAGTAACATTCATACACTGACACACTACATACATTGTTACATTCATTCACTGACACACTTCATACATTGTTATATTCATACACCAACACATTCCATACATTGTAACATTCATACACTGACACACTACATACATAGTTACATTTATACACTGACACACTACATACATAGTTACATTCATACGCTGACCCATTCCATACATAGTTACATTCATACACTGACACACTACATTCATTGTTACATTTATACACTGACACACTACATACATAGTTACATTCATACACTGACACACTCACACATTGTTATATTCATACACCAACACATTCCATACATAGTAACATTCATACACTGACACACTTCATACATAGTTACATTCATACACTGACACACTTCATACATAGTAACATTTAAATATGGACACATTACACACAAAGTTACATTCATACACCGACACACTTCATACATAGTAACATTTATATATGGACACACTACATACATAGTAACATTCATACACTGACACACTACATTCATTGTTACATTTATACACTGACACACTATATACATAGTTACATTCATACACTGACACAATCCATACATAGTAACACTTATACACTGACACCCTACATACATAGTTACGTTCATACACTCACACCCTTGATACATAGTTACATTCATACACTGACACACTGCATACATTGTTACATTCATACACTGACACAATCCATACATAGTAACACTTGTACACTGACACACTACATACATAGTTATATTCATACACTGACACATTCCATACATTGAAACATTTATACACGGACACACTACATACATAATTACATTCATACACTGACACATTCCATACATAGTTAAATTCATACACTGACACACGCCACACAGCTACAGTCATACACTGACACATTCCATACATAGTTACATTCATACACTGACACATTCCATACATAGTTACATTCATACACTGACACACACCATACATAGTTACATTCATTTACTGACACATGCCATACATAGTTACATTCATGCACTGATACATGCCATACATAGTTACATTCATGCACTGATACATGCCATACATAGATACATTCATACACTGACACATTCCATACATAGTTACATTCATACACTGACACATTCCATACATAGTTACATTTATACACTGACACATTCCATACATAGTTACATTTATACACTGACACACGCCATACATAGTTACATTCATACACTGACACACACCATACATAGTTACATTCATGCACTGACACATGCCATACATAGTTACATTCATACACTGACACACAATATACATAGTTACATTCATACACTGACACACAACATACATAGTTACATTCATGCACTGACCCATGCCATACATAGTTACATTCATACACTGACACACATCATACATAATTACATTCATACACTGACACATTCCATGCATAGTTATATTCATACACTGACACACTGCTTTCATGAATTCTTACCATATTACATGAAAATGGCGTGCACATTATACACCCTTCTGAATTAGTAATAGTACATTTTAAAGATTTTTCTCAAGAAGTTTAAAAAATATGTGAGTTCACAACTGGTTCCTGAGAATAAGCCAGGGTATACAGAAGTAAATGGGAGCCTTTTCTCCTTTTGGGATGTAGAATATATGTAGCCTTTGAGCTATAGCGCTGTTTGGATGCTGTGTGTCAGATTAGGTAATATAAGAGAGTTTACTTATTGGAGCTGCATCCTTTGTTGGGGGTGATTTACAATATATTGGAATAATACAATTACTAGGAATCTTTCTTTGAAAGTCAATGTGTTCACTAAAACCACTATTTAAACATTTCCCCACCATACCATCCAGCTTTACTCACACACCATTTGCCCTTTGTATTGGTGTCAATACATGTGTATAAACTATTTAAACCACTGTTAAAATGAAGAATGTCAGGTTCTCTTTAATCCCATATAAAATGTAGACAATTCTTCTATATCAGATGATATTCATTAACCATACGTGACGGTTGGTTATTATCTGCTTGTCATCTGGAGGGAGAATTCTCACAGCGTTAGTAAATCAGTCGCTAGAGCTGCGTTGCCCCGCTGGCTCTCTGAGGGTTAATCCCCTTTCTTTTCTATTTATGTAATTGTGTATTTTGTTTTCTTGCTAGGACTTGTGGGGAAATGACCAGATTAATACTGTTATATTACCCATTGTACAGTGCGATGGAATCTGATGGCGCTATATAAATAATAAAATAATAATAATTACCCCAGCTATATTTATTGTGGTTTAATTTGTGCAGTTACCTTGTCAGCTCACCACACAGTATTGTTTAATTAACAAAGTATTAGACAGGATATAAATCTGCACCACAAGTACTGCTGCTGTACAACACCCATCATTCCTTGCGAGCCAGAGTCCGCAGGGAGTTATGGGAGCTGTAGTCCGGTAGTTTCCCCGCAGTTTTACTTCTCTGTAATACGTCCTTGTTTAGTGTTATGTCCTTTTTTTAAATTCTGCAGGTGGATAAAGCAGTATGGATGAGGTGCGGGCAAGATGTATAGACACAGTGAAAACCTCCCTCAACCCTTCAATCAGTATTGGCAGAGATCTAAAAAGAAAATCTGTGATAAAACAGAAAAAAAAAAGTTTATTACCTTACTGTCGGATCACAGTGTACGATCAGTGTAATCAATGTCTTCAACCTGCTTCTTCGGACTAAGGTACAGAGCAGAGAGATCTTCGTTTATCCGGGAATGTAGGTTTAGTTCTTAGGGATCCTCGTCCCACTATTAAAATCCGCTGGCTTGTAAGTTGATTTAAAGTTATTTTCTCAGAAAGAGTGCTTAGACGTGGCACAGTTACATTCGATGCTTCAGACATACCAATCTGATGTGATTGTCTTTGCTTGGCTAGGTATCGATGTAGTATCTCCTTTTCCAATCTATCTGTTCGTCCACTGGCCCTCCCCGTTCTCTGACAGAATATATTGTGATATCAGAGCATGCTGTGATATCAGAGTGGTCCCAGGCTCTCATCCGTAACCTCCAGCACCTTCTTCCAAGTATGTCAGTCAATGCACCCTGTACTAGTTCTTAGTACATCCTTGGTAGGCATGCCAACCCTCAAAGCTTAGTTTGCGCTCCCAGGACTGCCGTGTCCCTTCTTCGGAGGTTGGAGAAAAATAATGCAACTTTTCCCTGCTTAGTCCTTAAAGGCATCTGATCAGCCCCTCCTAATAAGCAGGATGGATGCACACATGACTAGTGAGGCCAGAGGCTGTGACAAGTTATGAAACTTCACATAGGATGCAATAAAGGTTCTCCACCCTTAACTTTCAAAACAAGCCACAAAAATACATATATATTGATCAGATAGTCCCAAACGGGTCACCAATAAGATTTCCATGTACTGGGGGCACCAAATTGAATATACATATTTAGTAAATGGCATTGTTACTGCTTATTCAGACATAACCAAGCTCTCCATTTACATTCTGAAACTGCCCACAGTAATGCAAAATTCAGTAATCATCAAATTCATTGATTCATAAGTGAGAATAGAACACTCAGCACAAATTCTAATCAGAAAATTTTAGGAATCCGTTTATTTTTTTTATACTTTTTTATTAGGTGCTAAATAAAAAAACTCATTAAAAAAAATCCTTAAAAGGGCTCTGTCAACTCCTGAGGTTTTTGCATAGTTTGCAAAGACTCCCGATGGTGACATCGCCGGTCTGCGTGGTGTTCCAGGGGCGCAGCGGAGGTCCCCCTGGGCACTGTTATCTTCTGTCTTCGGCTCCTGGCGCGTCATTCATTCCATAGATACTATCAGCGCGACAATGACCTTTTTCCACAGCTGTCAATGATGTCCAGAGGAACTGACAGAACTTGACGGTAACAGCTCCAATTTTTGTTAAGTTTTATCAGGTGTAGGAAAAATACCCTACAGTCCCTACTTTGTATTACGATGTCCTTTAATTGTGTGAAAATCCAACACAGTCAGTTTGAGTATTTTATAAAGATTTTATTTTTATGAAAAACGTAAATTGTGTTTTGTTTTATTGTTTTAACTTGTTAACGGACACAATCTCAATTAATGAAAGCCAATATATATACACACTACCTAAATTCAGCCTCGGGATGGGAATGAAAAGCAGCCCTGGAAAGAAATTCTATACCAGCCCCGTAATGCATCGCGCCAGCATAGTGTGCAGATATGGATGCGGGAAAAAAACTGAAAATGGAAAACTATCACTCACTTCATAATAAACAAAAGAGCGGATTTATTGTAAGCAGACCTGCATTTGCATATAATCAATGTTTCAGTCCATTTTCTTATAGATATATTAAGGAAAGTTTGGTCATTTGGACTGAAATTGTAAATGTATGTTATGGCACAGCAGTAAAAAAATGACATTATCTTGTTTATTTTTAAGTAATAAGAGTGTGCTCTTCACTTTGGCTGACAACTGGCAACACCAATTTAATTCCCATAGGAAAGCATTGGGAGGCTATTTCGCATGTGTGGCAAAACGCTGTGCTTCACCACACCAATCAGCATCTCCTCATAAATTGCTTCATTGCATCTCTATGGGGAGCATTCAGTGCCTCCATGCAGAGAGTGGAGATGCTCAACATAGGTGCTGCACACTGTGCAGCCCTGGACTAGGAAGCAGCTCTAGTGGCCGTCTGAGTGACTGTCACTAGAGATGTTCCTAGGCAGCAATGTGAACACTGCCTTTTCTCTGAAAAGGTAGCATTTACAGTGCTCAGCATACAGGGACAGGCTATAGACACCAGAACCACTACATTAAACTGTAGAAATTCTGGTGACGTTAGTGTCCCTTTAATACGAAGTCTTTCTCTCACCGGCCGACTCTGAGTTACAGGGAGAGCAGGAGACACAAGTGAAGATGCATTTTGGTTTTTTATTTAAAAATTTTTTTATTATTTTGTATTTTTGCAGTGCATGAGAAAATAACAGCAAGCCTGAGGTACCCCAACGGCAATTCTCAGGTTTATAGTCATGCATTACATTTGGGGTGAACAGGGAGAAGATGCACAATTTTATATTTTTAAACAGGCTATTAATATGTCAAGTTAGAGCTTAGAATACGTGTTTGCTAGCTGACATCACCTTCCGAATAACACACCATTGAAAAATACAGAACATGGTATACGCCCAGTGTAGAAGCGCATTTAGAGTGAGGTATAACTTGCTACCATTAACTAAGGCATGTCACTGAGTGCTTGATGCTGGGTATACTAAGCCTATTGTGTAGGTAGATTAGTATCTGCAAATAACATGCGAGACCCACTAATGTTGCTGAGTTTAACCACTAATGTTGCTGAGGTTAATGTGATGGCTAAGGTGATGAGATACTAAAAAAATAAAAGAAAATAAACAGGCATTAAAACACGCTAAACCATATTTAACGCTAGCTCCTCTTTATGGCCACTGGGTACTAAACGTCCTGAGATTACTTAAAGAGAAGATGTCGCTGCAGTAGAGCTGTAAGTTGTTTCTGGGTAGTCATTCGGCCAATACCGCAGATGGGCCAGCGAAGACCATCAGACCTCCCGTCCGGTGGGTCTGCTCTGCTCCCAGTCAGGAGAGGCCGTGTGTTGTGCCAGGCTCTGTGTTTGCAGATCGCAATTGGTGTGCTACGCCTAGGCTTTCCACCTTCCTGAGCACAGGCTTTAGGGGGAGCCCTTGCCGCGTTTCCAGGGACCCTCTGTTTTATTTTGGCGGGGTCACGGGCGTCGGGGAACCCTCCGGGTATCTGGGCGGCTAGCTGGCTGTGTCACCAGGTGGGCCCCCAGCCCAGTGCAGGATCCGTGGTCCGATGTGTCTTCTCGATAGGTCAGTGAAACTCGTGGGCTTCGGCTCTCGATGCATTGCCAGAACGCATTGCACAGTTGGTTAAACCTGGCTTCAAAGTTTTCCCGCCAGGTCTGGATGTCCGATCCCTTCCTGGCATGTGGAGGCTGTGGTTTAGTGGCCATCTTGTGTTCGCTATGCGTGCTCCGGTTTTGAGAGGTTCCGTTGTTGCAGGGAGATGCTTGCCCCCAGTGGAGACCGGGATGTCCCCCACCGGTCCTGAGGGGGGGCGGCTGCCCATCTGGGTTGTCGCTTCTCAGTGAGCGTCCCGGGTCGGGAGATCGGCCGCCTCCCCCGGTTCCCAGGACGTCGTTCTCGCTAGGCCAGGCATAGTTGTTCCCCCACTCAAGGTATGATGGGGCATGATAGCAGTGTAGGCACCAGAGGAGGGCTTGGGGAGGAGGAGGAGGATAATTTGAAGGAATTGGGGGCATGGTGAGATACAAAGGGTGACTGCAAAATAAGTAGACTTACCAAACACTCACCAAACTTTTACATACTGGGGGGAGGGGGTGGGGGCGGCATCAAGGCAAGTGCCCTCAGAATGTCCTGGGAAGCTGCTGTCCAAATTATCTCCTCTCTCAGACCCCTCCCATCCCCCCTCTAGGAATATAAAACACAGCTACTCCCTTAGATCTGCATCCCTTAAACAAGCTGCAGGGGCTAAAGTCAGCAGCACCTCCGCCCCCAGCTTCAACCATGTGGCCATGCTGACCGGAACAAGCTGGGAGACTAGGAGCAACTTGCAGCTCTTCAACCCCAGCAAGGGGTGAGAGACAGCGGTCTTGTGTGTGCTAGTGTGCTGTGTGTAGTGACCTTCTGTGTGCATGTTGTGAGCTGTGTGTGTGTGTGTCAGTGAGCTGTCTGTAGTGCACTGTGTGATCTTGCATAATTGGGTATATTAGTGAGCTGTCTGTAGTGCACTGTGTGATCTTGCATAATTGGGTATATTAGTGAGCTGTCTAGTGCACTGTGTGATCTTGCATAATTGGGTATATTAGTGAGCTGGTGTGTAGTGAGCTGTTTTTATTGAGCTTGTATGTATCCAAAAGCTTTCTGCAGTGAACTGTATGTCCTGATTTTTCTGTAGTGAGCTTGTGTGTCTGTGGCTGAGCTTGAGAATATGTCAGTGAGCTTGTGTGTAGTGACATTGTGTACATATCAGTGAGCTGTCTGTGGTGAGCTTGGGATCTTGTGTGTGTGTGTGTGTGTCAGTGAGCATTCTGTAGCGTGCTGTGTGTAGTGCGCGTGTGTGCACATCAATGAGCTGTCTATAGTGAGCTCTGTAAGTTTGTGTGTAGTTAACTGTTTGTGCATTTACACCCTACTGGAAGTATGTATATTCAAAACAGCACATGCATTGACGCGGACAAAGTGCAACAGTGTTTACGATATTGGCCAAAGCGGAACCATATAACCCTGGACATTAGAGGCCTGGCTGCCCGCCTCCTACCATAGCGACTATGGCCTAGTGAAAATTTGTGCTTTTAGTAATATTTGGGCATGTAATATTTTATATTGCTGCTACTTGGCCCTTTAAGGAGCCATCCGGCTATATTATGACTTTCAAGAACAATACCTTTAAAGACTTGATAGCTTGAATTACAGTAAGGATTTCTTTTATTGTATGTTTCTGTGGCAATTTATTTCAAATTGTATATGTGTATGCGGCATTCACTGATTACGGTAGAATCACTCCATTCATTATATATTGGTAGAAACTACCGAACAACAGACTCCTAGGAAAAAGTGTGCCTCAGTACCATTTGCAACAATATTGCAAGCGAACAATTAGCAATGCTAATAATATTAGTTTTGTCCTAATTGTGGCGGCGGAAGCAGACTGCGTGGCGGCGGCCATCTTAAACTCGAACAGCGGTGTTTGCCGTCGGTGTCTGGAACTAAAATCGGACACTGACTAAGAGCAAACACCGCTGAGACCTCCGGACTTCATGAATTAAAATTGTGGAAACTGAGAATGACCCACGTTAGGTAGAAAGAACCCCACGAACAAAGTTTAAACCTTCCCAAAGGCTCTATAACCCAGAGGCAATTAGTGTGTTTTCATTCCCTTTTCTTTTTTTTTTTTTTTTTTGTCTTTATTGTCAAAAATTTTCATACAAACAGAGCTGTACATTGAGTTAACATAGAGTACATAACATAATGAGCAGAACATGGTGTCATGTTGTGGAGCCAAGATAGTGTGAGGAATGTCGTCGGAAGAATTCTTCCGGGTCGCAAGGTATGATGTCCACATTCCATTATGCACTTATGGGTCAGTTCTGAGCAGTAAACAATATTCATCAGTAAATTTTCAAGCATTCAACATTGTGCATTAACTTCACTCTGACTGGTCCTGTCTAACTTATTTGTGTCAGGTAGGTTATAGAGATCTTAGAGGCTTTAAAGAAAGAGATAAATAAATTGAGTTAATTTTGATTTTGGCGGGGTCGTACAGGTTGGTAAGTGTAAGTTCCAGTCTGGTGGGGTTGGTAAGTGTAAGTTCCAGTCTGGGTGCTGTGGGTTCACAGACCAGGTGTTGCTGGTTGATTTGCCAACCTTTTAAGTAAGTTGGTTGGGAGTTGGTGTTCTGGAGGTCTCATCAGTTTTTAGGAAGTGTAGCCACGGGCTCCAGGTGCGTTCATAGGTGTTGTAGGAGTGTGACCTCGAGTAGTGTATTTCTTCTAAAAGGCGTATGGAGTCAACCTTATTGATCCATGTCCGGATGGTGGGCACTTCTGTTTTTTTCCAGTGGCTAGGGATGAGGGCGTTTGCCGCTGTGAGAAGGTTGTTGGTTAGGGGTTTTGTGTTCTTGGGAAGTGATGGAGGGAGGAGGAGGAAGAGTACAATTTCTGGGGATTGGGGCAGTTGTACGTTTGGACCAGTAAGTGCAGATGACCGGACACGTCCACCATATGTGGCTTGGGGTTCCCTGAGGGTGTTGGCATCTCCAGCACTGCGCGGAGGCATTCGGGAAGATTGCGTGTATTTTGGAAGGAGTAAGGTGCCACCTGGATAGTCGTTTAAAGTTCCCTTCCTGTGTGTGCGTGCTCATGTTTGTTTTGTGTACATTGGAAAACACGTGTTTCCAGTCTGATTGCGTTAGGGAGAGATTGAGTTCGGATTCCCAGGCTTTTGTGTATTTGGGCAGGACGGGCGATATTTCCGTTTGCATTAGTTTGTATAGGAATGAGAGGTGCTTCGTTTTGATATCGCTGGAGACACAGTGTTGTTCAAATGAGGTGAGTTGCCGGTGTCCCTGGAGGATATTGGGGGTGGTTGATAGGAAGTGGGTGAGCTGAGAGTGACGGAATTTTTGTAGGGTCGTAGGTTGCGTATCTTCCCAGATCGCGCTAGGGGGTCTAATTCCTTGGTCGTCAAGTAGGGTGCGCAATTGCAGGTAGTGGGTGTGTGGGAACGCAGCAAAGGAGGAAGGGGAGAGGCCCGGCGTGAAGTCCGGGTTGTAAGTCAGTGGGTAGAGGGGAGATGGGTGGGGGGATATGCCTAGTTTATTTCTTATTTGTGACCACACTTTAAGGGTGGGTATGATTGTGGGGTGTTTTGTGTGGGCTTGCAAGAGGGAGGTTGTCCCTGTTCCTTGCCACGGCATAGTGAGGAGGGGATGTTGAAAGGCAGATTTTTCAAGGAGCACCCAATGTTTGGGGTTGTTGGGGATGGTCCATTCGTAGACTCTGTGTAACATAGTAGCCTTGTAGTATAGTTCTACGTCTGGGAGGCCTAGGCCGCCGTGGAGTTTGTGGCTTGTAAGAGTGTTGTATGTGAGCCTAGGGGGAGAATGCGACCATATAAAGCGGGTGAAGGTCCTCTTAATGTCGGTGAAAAAGGATGTTGGTAGTGTAATGGGGAGGGTTTGGAGAAGATATAAAAGTTTGGGGAGGACATTCATTTTGATAATATTAATGCGGCAAAGCCACCCGAAGTGTGGCTTGTGCCACTTGGTCAGGTCACGAGAAATAGTCTGTAGCAGTGGCGGGAAGTTTAGATCGTATAAATCTGTGAGATGGGTTGGTAGGTGTACTCCCAGGTATTTGACATCCCTGGGCGCCCAGAGGTTCATTCCCTTTTCTGTGACTGACTGCAGGGCCAAAATACATGGAACTATTTTCGGATACTTTTGCCATGCAGTTGATCAAAACTTTAACCCTCCATAATTCCCGAACCCCTGGTCCGATCTTGGTGATTTTTGGATATGTGTCTCACCCAGATCAGGGCTACCAGGGGATGTAACATTTAAAGGGGTAACCCTATGTTTAGGGGTACATCCAGTAACCCAGGGAATTTGTGTCTGTACTAATGGGATTATGTGTCACACTAAGGGGAGCAGATGTGTGGGAGGTAACTGGTACATTATTGGCTGGGGTACTAATTGTTGTGGATCCCTCCCTTGCATGGGATAATGTCTTAAAAGAAGGTTGTGTAAATAAATCTGCAGTTCTGCTTGACCCTCAAAAGGAAGTGTCGTCTCGTTACTGGGGGAATCTGCTACAAAGGATTGCTATGCTATTCATACTCCCTTGCTATATCACTACTAAGCTCTTGTAAGAGCTTGTTCCTGTCTTGCTCTCTGGATGAGTCTACAGTGGTTATGGTGTCTGCTGCAGTGCTTGGAGCCCTCAGGAAGCGCTAGGAGCATCCTTCAACGGAGGTACCCAGTCGGGATGCCAGGTGATCCGTTACAATGATTATAACACTAAGATACAAACATGCCTTCATACACATACCCTCACACCATATACAAATAAAATGCACACTTATTTGAAACATAAGGGGCCCTATAGGGGATTTTGCCATGGGGCCCAGAAGGCTGTCAGTCCGCCCCTGCTGCTTGATCAAAGCTGTTTTGTGGGCATTACTGGGCAGAAGATGCCCATATTCGACTCTATGTCGCAGGAGATGAGCTGCCACACGTCTGGCCACCTTGGCTTCCAGGTCCCGCCCCCAAGATGCATTTTGTTTGTGTCTTTCTCCCCCAAGCCCCTTTCATGTGTCTCTTAGCCCCAGCCCCATTGTCTCTTTCTCCCTTTCCCTGGCCCTTCTGTGAGTCTCTTTCCCAGGCCCCAACAACTCTACAGGGAGTGCAGAATTATTAGGCAAGTTGTATTTTTGAGGATTAATTTTATTATTGAACAACAACCATGTTCTCAATGAACCCAAAAACTCATTAATATCAAAGCTGAATATTTTTGGAAGTAGTTTTTAGTTTGTTTTTAGTTATAGCTATATTAGGGGGATATCTGTGTGTGCAGGTGACTATTACTGTGCATAATTATTAGGCAACTTAACAAAAAACAAATATATACCCATTTCAATTATTTATTATTACCAGTGAAACCAATATAACATCTCAACATTCACAATATACATTTCTGACATTCAAAAACAAAACAAAAACAAATCAGTGACCAATATAGCCACCTTTCTTTGCAAGGACACTCAAAAGCCTGCCTGTAAGCGTTACTTACCTTAACCGAGGGCGGTCGGCGGTCCTCTCTTTAAACTGGCAGTCCTGCGGCTTCTGCGAGCATTGTAGCGGCTCATCCAACACCAGTTGGGCCCGGGCAGTGACCCGGCGTGGCGATCCGTGTCCCGCCTGGATGTAAAGCGCCCTTGAGAGTCTGGTGGCGGCTGTAAAAAGGGACAGTGGGTGCCTAAATTGGAAAAGGCATCCCATTGGTCCCTGTCATGCCACACTCCCCATACACTTACCTTTTGGGGGCATGGATGTGACAGGGACCAATCAAATTAGATGTTTAGGTATTTATACTCACCTTCTTCCCTTTGTTCCTTGCCCTATCGTGGTTTCTGTTTCAGTTCCCTTTAGCGCTTGTGGTGTTCAGTTGTGTTTTCTCGTATTAACTTTGGCTTCGTATTCTGACTTCGTTTTCGCTTTATCCTTATCTGTACTGTTTGCCGGCTAGCTGTTTTCCGTGTACCAGACCCCGGCTTGTCCTAGTTTACGCTGTCTCTCTGTGCCCTTGACCTCGGTTTGTTCCTGGCTCTGTCTTCTCTCATATACGTCAAGTCCGGCCATTCTAAGGTCCGGTAGACGTATCTCTCCTCTGTATTTGCCTCTGTTTAGCTGGATCCTGAGTGTAGGGGTATATTCTCGTTACATTACGATAGGGCCATGGACCCCGCAGATTTAGCTCAACAGATGGCGTCCCATGAGGCAAGATTTGTAGAGCAGGATCACCGTATGGATCAAATAGCTCAGGCTCTCCAGACGCTCCTAGCTAGAACCATTCCCGCAACTACACCTAACCCTCCTACGCCCCTTCTCCCTGAAGTATCTACTTTGCCTAATACTTCGGCCCATTTAACACCTCCTCCTAGGTATGGAGAGGACTCTAAGACTTGCAGAGGGTTTATTAATCAGATTGAATTTCACTTTGAAATGTATCCACGTTCATTTCCCACAGAGAGGTCTAAGGTTGGGTTCTTTATGCACCAACTTACCGATAAGGCACTTGAGTGGGCAAATCCTATTTGGGAGGCTAATGGGCCTATGGTACATGATTTCAACAGTTTTCTTACGGCTTTTCGTAGAACTTTTGACACAATGAAAAGGTCAAAGAATGCCGCGAGAGCATTAATGAGAATTAAACAGGGTTCTAGGTCTGTGGCTGATTATGCTATTCAGTTTCGCACTCTTGCTTCGCAGGTAGATTGGACCAACAATGGGTTAACTACTGCCTTTATGGAAGGTTTGTCAGACACGATATTGGATGAGGTAGCAGCTAAGGAGCTTCCTATTGCCTTAGAGGACCTTATCGATTACCTCATTGATATTGATAATAGAATTCGTGACAGGCTCTATACCAAGAACAGGAATAGGCGTTTTGTTACACCCATTAACCCCAGAGTTAATATACCAGAGAGTGTTAAAGTGTCTGAGGAGGAACCTATGCAATTAGGGGTTGCCAAACTCTCTGATACTGAGAAATTACATAGGAGAAGGGAGGGACTCTGCCTATACTGTGGTAGGAGACCATATGGTAAAGGAATGTCCTTTACTCCCGGAAAACTCTCGCACCTAAGACCTTATAGGGGACTGGCCTTGGGTGTGATATCTAAGTCTCCTAAATTGCCTCCTAACCGCTTGCTTCTCCCGGTTTCTTTATATATGGGAGAGATTTGTATAGTTGACAACATATATGCTCTGGTTGACTCTGGGGCAGCTGAAAATTTTATAGACTCTGGCTTTATAAAGAGAAACAGCATTCCCATCAGAGAGAAGGAGATACCCTTGGCCGTTGAGGCCATAGATGGTAGACCATTAAGTTCTCCAGTTGTTACTCATGAGACTGAACCACTACACATGTACACAGGGGTTTTACACTACGAAACCATTCGATTCCAGGTTATCACTTCTCCCTCTTCACAGTTAGTATTAGGGTATCCATGGTTACGTGCTCACAATCCCATTTTTGACTGGGAGACAGGGCAAATAAAATCATGGAGTAAGGCCTGCCACGAGTCTTGTACGTTGGAAGTCACACCTTTGAATTCTATTGAGGTACCTACCAGTCCTCCTTTGTCTATGGTTATACCCCCTCAGTATTTATCTCTAAAGACTGTTTTTGATAAAAGGGAGGCTGAGAAATTACCGCCTCACAGACCCTATGATTGCGCTATTGACTTGTTGCCTGGCACTATACCTCCAAAGGGCAGGGTGTACCCCTTATCGGTTCAAGAAAACCGTGTCATGGAGGAGTATATTAAGGAATCACTAGAAAAGGGGTTTATTAGGAGATCCTCTTCTCCAGCTGGAGCAGGGTTCTTCTTTGTATAGAAGAAAGAAGGTGATTTAAGACCGTGTATAGATTATAGAGGTCTAAACAAAATCACTATCAAAAATGCATACCCTATACCTTTGATTACAGAATTATTTGACAGGCTGAAACATGCCACTGTGTTCACTAAATTAGACCTTAGGAATGCATACAATTTGATACGTATAAAGGAAAATCACGAATGGAAGACTGCATTCAACACTAGATCCGGTCATTACGAATATACTGTTATGCCATTTGGGCTTTGCAATGCCCCAGCAGTATTCCAAGAATTTATTAATGATGTCTTACGAGATTTTATTCACACGTTTGTTATCGTATACTTGGACGACATTTTAATATATTCTACAGATATACACACTCATCACAGACATGTTACGACAGTTTTGAAGACCCTTCTTGCTAATGGTCTTTATTGCAAGCTAGAAAAATGTCTGTTTGACCAAACCGAAGTCCAATTCTTGGGGTATTTGATTTCCGCTAAAGGTTTTCGTATGGATCCCCAGAAGCTTGCTGCTGTAATAGAATGGCCTCTACCGCAAGGTCTGAAAGCTATTCAGCGTTTTCTTGGGTTCTCCAATTATTATAGACGTTTTATCAAAGGTTTCTCGTCCATTGTAGCACCTATTACCCGTATGACTAAAAAGGATGGCAATACTCGTGTTTGGTCTACCGAGGCACTTCAGGCTTTTGAATTTCTTAAAACTACGTTCGCCTCTGCACCTATTTTACAGCATCCTGTCCCCTCACTGCCCTATATTCTTGAAGTTGATGCTTCGGATATTGGGGTAGGTGCTGTCTTATCCCAAAGAGAGTCGCCTGAAAAGCCATTGCATCCATGCGGCTTCTTTTCTAAACAAATGTCCAAAGCAGAGAAAAATTATGATGTGGGTAATCGTGAACTCCTTGCTATTATTTTAGCACTTAAAGAGTGGAGACATTTGTTACAGGGAACTAAGGATCCTATCCTCATTTTTACGGATCACAAGAACCTATCCTATCTTAGCGAAGCCAAAAGATTGTCTTCCAGGCAGGCTAGGTGGTCACTATTTTTGTCTCGTTTCAATTTTATTATCACCTATAGGCCAGGTGATCGCAACACTAAAGCAGGCGCTCTGTCCAGACAGTTCGAAACTACTGACAAACAGGAGATTGATGTTACTCCTGTCATTCCCCCAGACAGGATAATAGCTACTACTATTTTGTCTATTTCCTCGTCCCTCTTGCAGACCATACAAGCGAAACAAAGCATGGCACCTAGCGAGAGACCTACTGATAAACTGTTCGTTGATGTTCCTGAGAGACGGGATATTATGTCATTATATCATGATACTAAGACCGCTGGACATCCTGGTATTTCCAAAGCGGTGTCAGCTGTTTCTCGGTATTTTTGGTGGGATTCCTTACGAAAGGATGTCACTGACTATATAAGTGCTTGTACTACTTGTGCCTGTATGAAATCCTCCCGTAGAGTTCCTTGTGGGCTGTTGCATCCGTTACCCGTTCCCGAGAGACCTTGGTCTAACCTGTCCATGGATTTTATTGTTGAATTACCCCCTTCAAATGGTAACACAGTGATCCTGATGATAGTGGATCGGTTCTCCAAAATGGCTCACTTCGTGTCTCTTCGCAAGTTGCCCACATCTAAGGAACTGGCTCATATCTTCGCTAGAGAAGTATTTCGATTACATGGGATTCCCGTATCTATTGTATCCGATAGGGGTAGCCAATTTATTTCCAGGTTCTGGAGGGCCTTTTGTTCAGAAATGGGTATTTCTCTCTCATTTTCTTCCGCTTATCATCCCCAGTCTAATGGGGCTGCTGAACGTGCCAACCAGTCTCTGGAGCAATACCTCCGTTGTTTTGTGTCTCACCATCAGGATAATTGGTCTGACCTGCTTCCTTGGGCTGAATTTGCTCGGAATAACGCCACTCATGATTCTTCCGGCAAGACCCCTTTTTACGTTGTCTATGGCCAGCATCCCGTTGTTCTTCCGGCTGCATTCTCCTCACAGGGCATGCCAGTTCTGGATGAGCATTTGGCTGGTTTGCGTAATACTTGGGAGCAGGTTCAGCGTTCTTTGGTGGACTCTGCTACTCGCCAGAAGGCTCAGGCTGACAAGCATCGCAGAGCAGCTCCGTCCTATGTTGTGGGGGACAGGGTTTTGCTTTCCACGCGGAATATTCGTCTCCGGGTGCCTTCTATGAAATTGGCTCCCCGCTTCATTGGACCTTATCGTATTATACATAAGGTTAATCCTGTTTCTTATGCCTTAGGCCTGCCTAAGAATCTACGTATTCCTAATGTTTTTCACACCTCATTGTTGAAACCTTTCGTACGCAACCGCTATACCGGCATACTCCTCCTCCCCCTCCTATCTCGGTGGAGGGTCATGAGGAGTTTGAAGTGTCTGCTGTTCTTGACTCTCGTTTCCTTAGGGGTCGACTTCAGTACTTGGTACATTGGAAGGGTTATGGGCCTGAGGAGCACAGTTGGATTTCGGCTGATGCTGTCCATGCTCCCCGTCTTGTGCGCTCTTTCCATTCACGTTTTCCTGCCAGGCCTGGTCCTACCCGCCCGGGGGGCGTGTCCTCAGGGGGGGGTACTGTAGCGTTACTTACCTTAACCGGGGGCCGGTCGCGGTCCTCTCTTCAAGCCGCGCGCGGTCCTGCGGCTGCACGAGCCGCGCGCGGCTCATCCAACTACTTCGGATGGAGGGCGGGCAGTGACCGCGTGAGGCGGTCACGTGTCCCGCCTGAATCTAAGAGCGCGCCGCGAGTCTCGGGCGCGCTCTTAAAGGGACAGTGGGTGCCTAAATTGGAAAAGGCATCCCATTGGTCCCTGTCATGCCACACTCCCCATACACTTACCTTTTGGGGGCGTGGATGTGACAGGGACCAATCAAATTAGATGTTTAGGTATTTATACTCACCTTCTTCCCTTTGTTCCTTGCCCTATCGTGGTTTCTGTTTCAGTTCCCTTTAGCGCTTGTGGTGTTCAGTTGTGTTTTCTCGTATTGACTTTGGCTTCGTATTCTGACTTCGTTTTCGCTTTATCCTTATCTGTACTGTTTGCCGGCTTGCTGTTTTCCGTGTACCAGACCCCGGCTTGTCCTAGTTTACGCTGTCTCTCTGTGCCCTTGACCTCGGTTTGTTCCTGGCTCTGTCTTCTCTCATATACGTCAAGTCCGGCCATTCTAAGGTCCGGTAGACGTATCTCTCCTCTGTATTTGCCTCTGTTTAGCTGGATCCTGCGTGTAGGGGTATATTCTCGTTACACTGCCATCCATGGATTCTGTCAGTGTTTTGATCTGTTCACCATCAACATTGCGTGGAGCAGCAACCACAGCCTCCCAGACACTGTTCAGAGAGGTGTACTGTTTTCCCTCCTTGTAAATCTCACATTTGATGATGGACCACAGGTTCTCAATGGGGTTCAGATCAGGTGAACAAGGAGGCCATGTCATTAGATTTTCTTCTTTTATACCCTTTCTTGCCAGCCACGCTGTGGAGTACTTGGACGCGTGTGATGGAGCATTGTCCTGCATGAAAATCATGTTTTTCTTGAAGGATGCAGACTTCTTCCTGTACCACTGCTTGAAGAAGGTGTCTTCCAGGAACTGGCAGTAGGACTGGGAGTTGAGCTTGACTCCATCCTCAACCCGAAAAGGCCCCACAAGCTCATCTTTGATGATACCAGCCCAAACCAGTACTCCACCTCCACCTTGCTGGCGTCTGAGTCGGACTGGAGCTCTCTGCCCTTTACCAATCCAGCCACGGGCCCATCCATCTGGCCCATCAAGACTCACTCTCATTTCATCAGTCCATAAAACCTTAGAAAAATCAGTCTTGAGATATTTCTTGGCCCAGTCTTGACATTTCAGCTTGTGTGTCTTGTTCAGTGGTGGTCGTCTTTCAGCCTTTCTTACCTTGGCCATGTCTCTGAGTATTGCACACCTTGTGCTTTTGGGCACTCCAGTGATGTTGCAGCTCTGAAATATGGCCAAACTGGTGGCAAGTGGCATCGTGGCAGCTGCACGCTTGACTTTTCTCAGTTCATGGGCAGTTATTTTGCGCCTTGGTTTTTCCACACGCTTCTTGCAACCCTGTTGACTATTTTGAATGAAACGCTTGATTGTTCGATGATCACGCTTCAGAAGCTTTGCAATTTTAAGAGTGCTGCATCCCTCTGCAAGATATCTCACTATTTTTGACTTTTCTGAGCCTGTCAAGTCCTTCTTTTGACCCATTTTGCCAAAGGAAAGGAAGTTGCCTAATAATTATGCACACCTGATATAGGGTGTTGTCATTAGACCACACCCCTTCTCATTACAGAGATGCACATCACCTAATATGCTTAATTGGTAGTAGGCTTTCGAGCCTATACAGCTTGGAGTAAGACAACATGCATAAAGAGGATGATGTGGTCAAAATACTAATTTGCCTAATAATTCTGCACTCCCTGTATGTGTATCTTTCCTCACTGCTCCTATGTGTGTCTCATTCTCCCTTTTCCCAGCCCCTCAGTGTGCCATGTTCTAAAGCTGATTGCTACCCAGGGTGGGTGGTCTCTCGTTCGGTAGATGAATACAATTTTAACACATACTTAAACAACATTTCACAAGTATTTTGACAGCAGGGAGAAGCTATAACTGAATGTATACATGTAAGTACAGGAAATCCTTCACACTCAGTAACCTCCACATGTGTCCCATTAGCCCCCAGCGTTCCATGTGTCCCATTAGCCCCGTCCCAGTGTCTGTATACCCTCCTCCCAGCCTTCCATGTGTTCTTATATCCCCCTCCTAGCCCTCCATGTATCCCATTAGTTCTCCCCCAGCTCTCCCTGTGTCCCATTAGTCCTCCCAGCTCTCCCTGTGTCTCATTAGTTTTCCTCACCCCAGCTCTCCCTTTCTCCCATTAGTTCCCTCCCACTCCCCCAGGTGTCCCATTAGTTCCCCCCAGCTCTCCCTGTACCTTGCTGTAGCATGGCCGAGCAGGCAGACCTTGGTGGAGGATACCCCATACACAGATAGCTCAAGGGCTGCATGTGTGTTTAGAGTTCATTTAAAAACATTAAAATTGAATGTTAGGTTTGTGTTTGGCTTCATCACACAGCGTAATAACTACAACCACTGCAAAAATTGTCATATAAGCTTCATTGTTGGGCACTGCGATTGCATTACATGCGTCCTATTGGATAATAATGTTCAGGATTGATGGCGTCATTAAAGGAGGAGATGGTCCCAGCGGTGGAATGAAGGTACGTGTTATGGCAATTTTTAATGATTTTTTTTAATAAACCAAGGGGAGCCCATAGTAAAATAATAGAGCACAACTAATGTATATACATTTATATATATTCAAATTTTTCAGTTAATGCAGTTCTGGAAATTGCAGCAAGTGAACTTTACCCGAAGATTATAATAGACACTAAGGCATAGATCGTGAGCTTAGCGCTATTATTTGATTCACAGACATGACTCATTTGGCCCCTAGCTGGTCTCGTGCTAGGTACCATGTGGGCCTTGAAACTGCCAAGTGCTCCTGCGGTGTATTGATATCTTGTCCATTCTGCTTCTACCAGTCCTTCGTGCTGAGTGACTATACCGAGCATGGCTGCTTGGCCTGTGGTGTCCAGTGCTTCCTGGTTTAAAGATTCTTCCCATGGTGATAATCAATGTTTGAGTCAGCCTGTAAGAGAATACGTGCCTTGGTGGTAACAGTGAGTCTTGGAGTTTGTAAAATCACAGCTGCATTGTTGACAGTTACATATGTATCTTGGTGTTAAACATCTGTTTTGAATGAAGACAAATGTGTAAGTGCTGATCCAATGATCACATTCCCCATGTAGCAAGAGTGAGCAGTTTTTATATGGCCCACACTCAGATCAAGGCCTTACATCCAGGTGGCCAATAGCTCTCTCTCCTCAAGACATATAGGTAATCCCATATAGAGTAGGACAGTATATATCCCTCTGTCCCTCTTTTCTAGGAGCTCTATATAGTTGGTGCGTGTGAGTGTATAACAGAGCTCCACACCAATAATCCCCCCAGTAATGTGTCTGAGTGTATCACAGAGCCCCACAGCAATAATACTCCCAGTAATGTGTCTGAGTGTATAACCGAGCTCCACAGCAATAATACTCCCAGTAATGTGTCTGAGTGTATAACAGAGCTCCACAGCAATAATAATCCCAGTAATGTGTCTGAGTGTATAACAGAGCTCCACAGCAATAATACTCCCAGTAATGTGTCTGAGTGTATAACCGAGCTCCACAGCAATAATCAGGGGCGGGCTGGGCCGGGGGGCAGGGAGGCAATTGCCCCCCAGGCCACCCTAAATTCTGTTAGGACCGGCCGCTGCAGGGCCGGCCCTTTAAATGCTGCAGCCGCCTGAGCGCTCTGTGAAGAGCCTCAGGCGGCTGCAGCTCCTCCTCCCTTGCCCTCCCCTGTAGCGTGGCCGAGCAGCTCTGCTGTCCGCGGTGCCTGGCCGGACTGATAGGAAGGCGCACGCTGAGTGTTCACTTCCTGTCAGTCCGGCCGGTTACAGGAAACAGAAACTCCTGTTCCGCGTGGAACAGTAGTTTCTGTTTCCTGTAACCGGCCAGACTGACAGGAAGTGCACACTCAGCGTGCGCCTTCCTATCAGTCCGGCCGGGCTTGAACAGCAAACTGCTGCGGCCACATACAGGGGAGGGCAAGTGAGGGGAAAAGAGTGGAAGGGGGAGGGAGGGAGAGAGGTGAAGATGGGGAGGGAGAGGTGAAGGGGAAAGGAGGTGAAGGGGAGAGAGGAGAGGTGAAGAAGGGGAGAGGAGAGGTGAGAAGAAGAAGGGGGAGAGGAGAGAGGTGAGAAGAAGGGGGGAGAGGAGAGGTGAAGGAGAGTGAGAGGGAGGAGGAGAGGTAAAGAGGAGGGAAGTAAGTGAAGGAGGGGGAGTAAGAAAATTGGTATGAAAAGCGGGGGGTAAAAAGAGCAAGGGGAGTAGTAGGAAGAACACAGGGAGGGGGGAGTAGTAAGAAGAACATAGGGAGGAAGATGGGGAAGTAGGACGAAGAACATGGGGGCAGTAAGAAGAACATAGGGAGGGGGGAAGGAGAACACAAGGGGGGAGGTGAGGAGAACACAGGGAGGGGGGATGAGAAGAGCACAGGGAGTGTGGGGCAGAGGAGAGACCACTAAGGGGCAGGGGAGAGCTAGAAGGGACAGCTCTATAGGACAGGGGGCAAGACAGGGAGCTCTTTCACACTACGCGCACACACACAATGCATCCCTATACATACACAGAAACACACAATGCATCCCTACACACACAAACACAACATGCTTCCCTTACACACAGAGAAACACACAATGCAACCCTTACACACAAAGACAATGCATCCTTTGCACACATACACAGAAACACACAATGCAAACCCTTACACACACACTGCTTTTCTTACATACACACAGAAACACAATGCATCTCTAACACACACTCAATGCACACACTTACAGACACACACCTTGCATCCCTTATGCAAACACAGATTCACGCAATGCATCCCTTACACACAACCAGAAAAACACAATACATCCCTTATACACAAATACACACTGCTTCCACTACACACAAACACACTGCATCACCTGCACAAACTGGTATCCCTATACACTACATACCATAAGCACACATATTAGATCCTCTACAATAACACATAACACATCCCTACACACTCCACTCCCTGTGAGCGAACTCATGGGTGGGTGGAACATATAAGTGGACTTATGAGTGGGCCTTGTGGGCATACTCACCGTCAGGCCCTGGGGCCCAGAACTTGAGCTGTGTAAGGGCCCCCCCCAAAAATGGAGCTGCTTCCAATTCTCCCAGAACATTGAATTTTGTGACCACAGTTACAAACAGCCTCCAGAGATCCTGTTCTACACCAGACCAGTGGAGCCAAACTGCAGCCCATCATCATCCTCATCTGCTTGTAAGTAGGCAATCTAGTATATTATTAGTGACACTAATCTATAATTTACCTCACATTAAAGGGACGCTACAGAACGACTGCAGCTTAATGAAGTGGTTTTGGTGTCTATAGCCGGTCCCTGCAGGCTTTTTAATGTAAACATACACTGTGGCAGCACTGGCATTAGTTGGTATGGCAGCTCATATAGGTGGGGCATTGTGATGTCA
The DNA here is from genome assembly GCA_933207985.1 of Pelobates cultripes. Lineage (NCBI taxonomy): Eukaryota > Metazoa > Chordata > Amphibia > Anura > Pelobatidae > Pelobates > Pelobates cultripes. The sequence continues at coordinate 30,271 of CAKOES020000170.1, forward strand.
CATGGGGGGCGGCAAATACAGCTGTTCCCCATGCAGCCACAGGTGCCGCTGTGCTGGGAGATTGTGATTACTCTTCACTTCCTCCCAGCCTACAGAGCAGCGCATGGGAGAGAGAGAGGAGGCATGATTTAATCTTACAACAAATCCACTAAGCAAATCTTTATAAATTTGGGGGGATCAGCTCTGTTTCCACAGTTTATCGGTGTTTACTCTGATGTCTGTATTAATATTGAGGGATTTCTAAGTAGTAACATCAGTGTGTGTCAGCAGGGCCAACCGTTGGGGTGTGCACGCTGTGCGGTCACGCAGGGTGCCATCACAACAGAGGCACCCGGCGGACAACACAGCTCACAAGTTGGGGACACCAGCCTATTCAATTTAAACGATTCGCTGGTGGTCCACTGGTGCGCACCAGCAGTAGGTGCAGTCAGATTATAGCCTCTCCGTCGTGGTTCCGGCGCTCAGTTAGTGAGTCAGAGCAAAGGCTCAGAGATTCTCAGCCTGCGCTCTGACAACATTGAAAGTCAGAGCCGTGAAGGAGCAGGTATGGCAAAGAGCTACTGATTAGCATAACATCAATATCCGTTATAAAACCAGGAAAAGGTGGGCACCATTGCACTGATTTGGTGGTGCAATGGGCCACTTGACTGGTTTTGCCCCCCAGCTCCACAGCAATAATACTCCCAGTAATGTGTCTTTAAACTACAATAAATGTGTTTAGTAATCAGTATTTGTAAATAAGATATTTTGCATGTTATAAACTAGATTTTCAAGCCCTTAAAGCGGCACTGTCATGGCTGCACCCATTTTTTTTTAACCCCCTCCCACTACATATTATTGTCCCCCTAGTCACCTCCAAATGCCCTTGGGTCCTCCATTTTACCTTTTTAAAGTTATGTATTGCCTGGACCTAGGGATGCGCCATCTTTGTGTTGGCAGATGAGGGCTCCATGGGACACGTCATCTCCCGAATACCCCTACTTGAGATGCCTCGGGTAGGGGCATATTTACTGAATAATGAGCAGCCAGTGACTGCCCAATAAAGGGGGACCTAGCACAGTTACTCCATGCCCCCACGGTGGGGCCTCGATTAAAATAATTAACTGTGGTGTACAGTGTCCACCTAGCCCCAACCTGTGAGGGCTATTCAGCTAAACAGGGTACCAAGGCTCCACCCTGGCCCCCCCCCATGGGCAGGTTGGCGGCCCTAAAATGACAAAATGGGGTGTCCTATTACCACCCTCCCCAGGCCTCCACCCATCAGTGGCAGGTGGGGGCCTTATTGTCCTCCCTCACTGCCACCATCCATTAGCTAAATATAAAAATAAACCCTCCACCCCCCAGGTAACGCTCAGGTTGGGGTCATTAATAAAGTGCTGATATAGTAGCATGTCATTTGGAGAGGCTACCAAAAATTTAGCTCCCAACCTCCATTACTATAATAGAGGAGCTTGTTCTGTTTCACATGGTCTACGTTAATATTAGCACTACATTCGCAATCCTCACTGGACAGGGGAGGAAAGTTACATCTAGTCCTCCATTTTCTTCTCACGAAGGACACACTGTGCAGGGTTTGATGAGCTGGCTGTACTCAGCTGACTGTCATGTGATGCGGGACTTGGTGGCATGTCTGAGCTGTAAGCACTGCGCAATGAGTGACAACACGAAATGTCTTTGCTTTTTGTTCTGTATCCTGTCCTAAAATAAAATGAGCGCACAGACTGATGTTTATGGAGTCACATGCTGCTGCCTCTGGTTAATTTTCCCAATATAGTATCTCATCTTATAAACACAAATAACCACCAACATCAAACTGTCGTCATTAGGGATTTCTAAGATTTTGTTACTGTGTTTGGGAACCTTCACCTGTATTCTCAGGTAGGCAGCTGCAAGTGCTATAGCTTAAAGCAGTGATGGCGAACCTTTTTGAGCCCGAGTGCCCAAACCGCAATACATGCCAAAAAATTTTTCTCCTTAAAGTGCCAACACGGCAATTAAACCCAAATACTGAGGTTTAAGTTTAGAAAAAAACAACTCGTACTGTTGTCCTAACTAATAACTTTTGTTTTAAAAGAACACAGAGAGTTCAATAATACAAATTTTAAATAATGATATAAATAGATAAAATTAAGCTTATATTTATTAGTATCTCCAACAAATGCAATACATACACACAGTCTGCTGAATACAGAGACTGATGAATACACATACAGACAGACTGCTGAGTGTACACACACACACACAGACTGCTGAGTACACACACACACACACAGATTGCTGAGTACACACACACACACAGACTGCTGAATACACACACAGACTGCTGAGTACACACACACAGACTGCTGAGTACACACACACACACACAGACAGACTTCTGAGTACACACACAC
>CAKOES020000170.1:32763-43746 GCA_933207985.1 Pelobates cultripes
CATTCATTTTTCTACCACACCCCTCCCCCTCCCCAAATTATATCTCCCCTCTAACCCTTCCATACTAAATACCTGGCAGTGGCAGGGCAGGCAGCTGCTTTTTTTTTTTTTTCCAGAGCAAGTGTCTGAGCTTATAATGACGCCGGCTCCACTCTCCCACTTGCACACTGTTGTCCCCCTCCCTGCCGTTTTACCGAAAAGAGCAGGGGAGGGGGACCTCTTCAGACTGAGCGCCGGTTATTCACGTGACACCCGGGGCTCCTATGCAGAGCGGAGGCGGGAGGGGGAGGTGCTCCCCCTCCCAGTGTACACTGCGTGTGGTTCCATTATGGAGCCGCACGCAGCCTGTCAGGGGGACGGCAAACATCAGTTGTCAGTCTGACAAGTGATTTTTGCGCTCCCCTTCGGCCGGCAGACCTGGGGGGGGATTTCTGCATTATCTGTCCCCCCCCGGATGATTTCCTTGGGGGGATGCGTCCCGCCATCCCCCCCGGTTCCTACGCCCGTGCTATATAGTAAGGGACGCACTAAAGTGTACTGAGAACAGAAACCACGATAGGGCACAGCAAATAGGGCCAAAGAAGCTTAAATACTTTTAGATATGTTTTGATTGGTCCACATAATGACGGCGACTCCAAAATGTACTTGAATGTAGGCACTTGACTGATGTTGACAAATTTGATCCGAAACTGACGTGACGCCCCCATTGCCCATTTAAGAAAGCACACTGTAAGCAGCATTCTTTACTTTGCAATTTTGGCTGTTTAAATAGCGGTCACGTTTGGTGTGTGCGCCCCTTTCGGAGTGTCCCGAACTGCACAGGCCGGACACCTTAGTTGAACAGAGGACTCCAACTAGCACAAGGACAATGTAAGTAATGCCACAACTTTCTGGATTGGGATACATTTGGTCACATGGAAGGTGTGGAATAGTTCTATCTAACCTGCTTGCATCACCCTGGCTTGCCTATCTCAAATTATAAAAAGTTCATACTATGGGATAATTTAAACATGGCTAAGTCACTTATAAGACATCAGAGGTTAGGATCACCCCTGATGTTCCTATTACTGATGACATGTACTACCTACATTTCATGTGCCAAGTACAAATGGATGTTCAGGTTATGGATCCTAAATATGATTATGGCTACTTAAATGGAAATAAAGCAGAAAGCCGATTTACCCAGGTGCACTGGAAAATGCACATCAAATCACGAACATCAATAAATGATGACATCCACAGCTTATATTTGCATTCATGTAAAATAAATGTATAGCTTTTTTCAAAATCGTTTCCATACAAGTCAGCAATGTTTTCTTTTTCTTGTGTCTGAAATGGACACTGCCAATGCAAATCAAACAGATTTAGTTACCCCTCTTGCTGTAAAAAAGCAAATTCTATGATAATAAATCTTGCAAGATGCCTATTCCTAAAGGCAACACTCTAGCAAGAAACATGGGGAACACCAATTGTCAAGGATGGGAGCAGTGGTCAGAGGAAGGTATCACCATGTGCCATTTAACCCTTTTTGTGTCAGACGAGTGTTTAGCATATCAAACTCTTCTGCCAACACTCTGTGTAATTAAAACCATGGCAGGTGGCTATATTAACGAATGCTTGTGTTTAGCATTTAAACCCTGTTATATGCCGATACTTCCTACATTATTTGGCACTTTTTATGCTGGGAAGGAAGAAACACCATAGAAAGGTATTACTTATTGGTATGCATCAGCCACAACATTAAAACCGCTTATAAATTAAGTGAATAACATTGATTATATTGTTACAATGGCACCTGCTAAGGGGTCGGACATATAAGGCAGCAAGTGAACAGTCGTTCATGAATGTCATGTTTTGGAAACAGGAAAAATTAGCAAGTGAAAAGATCTGAGTGACTTAAGAGAGTTGGCTACATGACTGTGCCGGAGCATCTTCAAAATGGCAAGTGTTGTAGGGTGTTCCCGGTATGCAGTGTTTAGTACCTACGAAAAGTAGTGCAAGGAAGGACAAATGATGAACCAGCGTTAGGATCATGAGTGCCCAAGACTCATTGATGCATGTGGGGGGACGAAGGCTAGCTTGTCTGGTCCAATCACATGGAAGAGCTACTGTAGCTCAAATTGCTAAAAATCAAATTTTACAAATAAAATAAATATTAATGCTGGCCATCATAGTAAAGTTGTGAGAACCCACAGTGCATCACAGTTTTCTGCATTTGGGGTTGTGTAGCTGCAGACCAGTCAGAGTACCCCTGTCCACCACCAAAAGCACCTACAGTGGGAACGAGACCTTTAAAACGGGCAATCCATGTAACAACATTTATTAAGGAATTTATGGTGATATAATTTGGAATGTAAAACAAAAGCAGGGTTCAAACTTTAAAGCCTGTTTTTTGGGTTTCCCCACTGTTACAAAGACACTCCTGTGAGACCAGTGTCCTGACGTTGCCATGTGTTTCACTCCCCTCTTCCACCCCGAAGAGGGGTGAATGTTCTTGAACAGTCCGATTTCAAAGTCCACATAGTAACTTAGACTCAAACAAGGTATTTATATTGTCTCTCTGTTAGAGGTTTAGGTGATCGGCCCAATATGAGTTTCAATTTAAAGGACCACTATAGTGCCAGGAAAACATACTCGTTTTCCGGCACTATAGTGCCCTGAGGGTGCCCCCACCTTCAGGGACCCCCTCCCGCCCGGCTCTGGAAGGGGCAAAGGGGGAAAAACTTACCTTTTTCCAGCGCTGGGCGGGGAGCTCTCCTCCTCCGATCCTCCTCTTCTCCTCCCGTCGGCTGAATGCACACGCGCGGCAAGAGCTGCGCGCGCATTCAGCCGGTCACATAGGAAAGCATTCATAATGCTTTCCTATGGACGCTGGCGTGCTCTCACTGTGAAAATCACAGTGAGAAGCACGCAAGCGCCTCTAGCGGCTGTCAATGAGACAGCAGCTAGAGGAAATAGGGGAAGGCTTAACCCATTCATAAACATAGCAGTTTCTGTGAAACTGCTATGTTTATGAAAAAATGGGTTAACCCTAGCTGGACCAGGCACCCAGACCACTTCATTAAGCTAAAGTGGTCTGGGTGCCTAGAGTGGTCCTTTAAGAAGTTAGAAGAAGGGAGCTTGGTGTTACTTACCTTTTTAGATTACTATATGATGTATTTGTATTGGAAACTTTTTGTGTCTATTTCTTTTATCTTTTATTTATATTTCTTATTTTATATGTTTTTGTTTATAACCACCAAAATACAGCATACAATACTTTTTTTATACTAAGATACTGTGGCGAAAACGGCCTCGCCACTGGATTTTGGAGGGGACTGATTGCCAGCCCCGTGCCTTGGGACTATGGCCTCTGGGAGATTGGGCACTTTAAAAACAGTCTTGGGGCTTATGGACTTCTATTGGACTGTGTATGGCCGTTGCTAAACTTTAGCCCCATGGCGATTTTGTTCTGTTCGTGGGATCTAAACGCTGTTCGGATTTATTGAGCGCTCAGATCCAAGCTATCTGGGGATAGGTTGAATGTGGGGGTTCTGTTCATTATGATAGGAATTATGTATTTTTATGTGTTTTTACTGTTGTTGTAAATGGAGATATTTTCTGTATGCTGGAGATAATTGGCTTACCAAACCCAATCCATGCTTGCAGTTGGTCAAAAAGGGACTTCCAACTACCGTTTGAACCACTGGACCAATTTGTGTCATTTTGACATATGTTTGCATTTGGAGTATGCGGATTCTGAAAATGTAAGTTTTATGTGAATGTGATGTATACTTTTAAAATTATGAATATTGTGTAAAACTGTATTTCCCTGCCTGTGATAATTATGTTAGCCCATTGTGTTCAGTAATGATATCACAGGCAAAGGGAAGGATTTTGTGTGTAATTGCTGGGAGTGTCTGAGTGTTTTGTACGTATTGATTGGTTGTTCTGCAAACCCTGTGGGTAGTCCTATGTGTGTAGAATGTGCATAAAAGCAGAGTGTTGGATTAAAGCTTCAGTTCTACTTCACCCTCATTTGGAGTGCCGTCTCGTTAATGGGGGAATCTGCTACAAGGGATTGCTATGCTAGTCATACTCTCTTGCTATATCACTACTAAGCTCTTGTAAGTGCGTGTTCCTGTCTTGCTCTCTCAAGGAGTCTACGATGGTTATGGTGTCGGCTAGAGTGCTGGGAGCCCTCAGGAAGCACTAGGAGCATCCTTCATCAGAGGTATCCAGTCGGGGCCCAGGTGATCCATTACAGATACTATGTGGCCCAAATTCTAACAAGAATTAGATTTAGTTAAAATGACGATTGCGATCAGAATTAGCTATTTTCACCGGATTTACCCATTCGGTGTTGAGTGAATTACTAACCAATAAGAAACTCGGAGTAAACCTATTTACATGTAATGTCAATACTTTATGTCTAAAACCAATAGTTACACACTGTATTCTGGAATACAGAAATAATTTTTCTTAAAATCACTCCTGGTCATGACAAAATATCACAAATGCAGCACCAAAGGGACAACATAACGATGACATAATAACAGCATATGCTGTTGTAGAGTTTTAAAACTATATACTTACTAAGCACTTTTTTTTAATCTCTACATGCGTCTCACAAGTTCTTCTATCTGTAAATGCCAGTTCAACTAGAGTTAGCCATTACATATTAACCCTTTATATAGGCAGATGTAGAATATATAGCACCATCTTGCTGATCATAGTTGCACGACATACTAGAAAACATAAAATTCTCACTGGAAGAAAAATTAGCAGCACACAAAGCAACCAGATTTTGCCAGGACACAGTAAACCAGCTAAGTTTGTGCTAGTCTGCACTGATCAAAGTTTAAAGGGACACTCTAATCACCAAAACAACTTTAGCTTAATGAAGCAGTTTTGGTGTATAGAACATACCCCCTCCAGCCTCACTGCTCAATTCTCTGCCATTTAGGAGTTAAATCACTTTTTATTAACCCTAGTCACACCTCCCTGCATGTGACTTGCACAGCCTTCCATAAACACTTCCTGTAAAAAGTAATCTACAGTTTATCCTTCCTTTATTGCAAGTTCTGTTTAATTTAGATTTTTTTATCCCCTGCTATGTTAATAGCTTGCTAGACTCTGCGCGAGCCTCCTGTATGTGATTAAAATTCAATTTACATATCAAGAGATAAAATTGTGTAAGGTAAATTACATCGGATTGAAAGTGAAACCATTTTTTTCATGCAGGCTCTGTCAATCAGAGCCAGGGGAGGTGTGACAAGGACTGCATAAACAGAAACAAAGTGATTTAACTCCTATATGGCAGTGAATTGAGCAGTGAAACTTGAGAGAAGCATGATCTACACACAAAAACTGCTTAATTAAGCTAAAGTGTTCCTTTAAGTTAATAAATTGTGCAAAATTGTTCAATGCTAATGTCAATCAGTGTGCCGGTAGTATGTGTTCTGAAGAGTATCTGAATCAGGTGTGTAATCTAGAATTTCCGAGTTATATGATCTTGGAACGATAGCGGTTTGAAAACCTACTGTTGGCTTTTGTCATTTTATCTTGTTTTTGTTGTGTTGGATAATTTGTGCTTGGATGACATTAGCTCAGGTTGACTCTTGTGTACTCATGCCTTGCCTCTTGTGTACTCATGACTGAAATGTGATCTAATGGAAGATGTGAAGAAAACGAAACAAAACAGAACACAACAACCCTCTTTTTATCTATATTTATAAGGTGCTGAGTATATTTAGGTTTATCTAATTAAGATAATTGTAGGTGGTATGCCTGAGATTGTAACAGCCAGATAAAAATGTGGTTAGTTTTGGTATCTGATATGGTCTCAGATGGAATTATATGGGGATAAGAAGATAAACCCGCCAGGTTCTTTTTCACTTTGGACCCTGCTGAGTTCATTGCTTAGCTGCGGACTTACTTTGGGCATTGGAGGAACACAGAGCTATTAAGTTAGCAGTGAATACCTAGCAAGTTATGCTGAAAAACAGAATTACCACTGAAGTTAACAAGAACTTAATAAGGACTTTTATCATTGTGCAAAGTTAAACAAGGGCTTCTGACCTGTAACTGATTTTTCCATGTTTTAGTTGCAGACTATGCAGGTTTCTCCAAGGCTGCTGTAATGTTTATTATGACAGGAGTAACCTAGCCCAGTTCCCCAGCAATAATTAAAACCGTTTAACCGTTAATATGTTTAATACCTTCTGTTCCTCCTTCTCCATTAGTTGTTGCATGTCACAAGCAGGATGAAATACATTCTATTCAGATTCTACTAATTTCTGTGGTTCTTTGCAGTATTTGGTGGACAGGAAGGGTTATGGTCCTGAGGAACATTCCTGGGTTCCTGCTGTTGACGTTCATACTGGTCGCCTTATCTGCTTCTTCCATGCCTGGTTTCCTTGCAAGCTTGTTCTGCCTGCCATGTTGGCGGTCTTCCAGTGGTGGCTACTGTAATGGTGCCCAGTCGGCACACCCACAAGACCGCACTCAATCAGTGTGGTCATGCTGCAGGAAAGGAACAGTACTCATCTTGCTCTCACCTCTCCGCCCAAGAAGCATCTGCTGCAGTGCCCCAGTCCAACATCAATAAGAACACCGGCCGCTGCAGTACCACGCTATCTTATAATGCAGCCCTTAAAAACATCAATCCTGATGCACGTTCTGCAGTCATAGAAACCATTTGGACCAATTAGCAGTGTTTTAGAGTTATTTAAACCCAAACATGCTTGTTATCAGTGCCTTGTCATGGTTTCCATTAGCTGGTTGTCTGAGGCCACATTCTCTGAGTTTTTCTTCTGGTTATTTGATCTTGGCTTGTTCCGGACTATCTGTATTTCTGGAATCTTTGACCTTTTGGCTTTGTCTATTCGTTTATGCTTTTGTCTGTGTCCCTGACCTTGGCTTGTTACTGACTATTCGTTCAATGTTAAATCTGGCCATTCTAAAGCCTAGTAAGTTTATCTATTTTAGTCTATTATCTGTGTTTTTCTTAATTGGACCACAATATTGCCCTGACAACTATTTGAAAGCTTGGAAAACAAAATGGACGAATTCACAGGTGCGCATAATTCTCTGGCTGACGAGGTCCAAATGCTGGAGACAACTCACAGCATGTGAAAGCAAGCTTACTCATCTTGAGGACCAGTCCAGGAGGAACAATTTGCGCCTTAGAGGGATTCCAGAGTCGGTTACCACGTCAGATCTACAGACTTTAGCAGCTGGGCTGTTCAAGGCCCTAAATCTGGACATACCAAATCATATGTTTCTCCTTATTCCTATACAAAGAGTGGCAAAATCAAAAGTAGCCCCACCTTCAGCACCCTGGGATGTATTATTGGAAGCCCAATATCACCACATTAAAGATGAGACTTCAGAAGCAAGCAGAAACACCAAATTCTCTACTACCGGAGTACAAAGATTTACACATCTTTGCTGACCTTTCACCATCTACCCTGGCTCAAAGGTGTAAGAAATGCTGCAGAAAAATGAGATGCCCTACAGGTTGGGATTTCTGACCAACCTAATCACAGTACGAATTGGGAAGACAATCTCACAATCTGTGGAAGAGGACACAGAACTGGGATCAGTGGGCAAATACATAAGCCCAAAGCTCGTCTGGTGCTCGGTCCATCACACTGGTATAGAAGAAGATGTAGAAATAGTCTAGAAGACCCATGGGCACATGTGCTCACTCCCTGGGGCTATATTGGTCGTAAAATTCCTGCTCACCTAAAATTACAGAAAGTAATCCAGATATGGCATGTTTAAGTGTGCAATTTAAAAAAAAAAAAAAAAAAATTTTTTACAATCAAACCCACTTTGTTAATGTCATTATAAAACACATAAAATAACACACATTGGTTTAAATTAAATATATTTTCAAAAAGGTTTATTCTCTGGATATCCAAACTCCATTTTAAACTGTGGAATCTGTAAGGACACCAGAATGGCAGATTACAAACCACAAAACAGGAAATATAGTTATATATTTTGTTGTTTTTTCCCCCCCAATATATTGGATACAATTTTTTTTTTTTCTTTAACAAAGCAGACATACAAAAAAAAAAAACATCACATTCAAAGTAAAACTTAAATATTATTTGGAAAAAGATACAAGACAAAAAAAAAAATAATAAAAATTTACCAGAAAAACACATACATTTCTTCTTATCGTATGATCTGCCCTTTGTCACAATAAAGCCCATTCATAAATAGGCGAGACTAAATAAGTATGGACTCTAGAACACTAATCTGTACGGATTCTAGGCTCCAGACTCTATTACCACTATGGCTTATTCTAGTGGCTATAGAGCTAGGAAGCTATGGGTGCCGGACTGTACCCATTGTTTATGTTTAATGTTTTCAAGCAGATTGAAAACAAAAAAAAGATTTCCTAGCCTCCAAAGCTCATTTCCGGCTGCCGATGACATTATAATGAAGAAATTTCACTAACTCACTTTCGACATGCTTGTACAGCATCAGCATGCCACACAACAAGGGACTCTAAACCATGGGGAATAGGACGGAATGGCAGTATTGAAAATGTGCCATTTTTTTTAAACGAAGTGACTACTTAGCAAGTGTAAAATGGTATAGGATTTGACGGCGAGCAATCCCTTGGCGAACCAACTGTTAATTGTCTCTGACCAATCTACTAAGCATGTTTGATTGTGCATTATTTCTGGGAACTAAACAGCAGAGCCCTAAAAGTTAAAATTACCAGCTGCATGACTATCAGGTTCTAACTATAACCTTTTGAACAAAGGACTGGAATTTCAAGTCAGGAGACATGTGGCATACTGGTAGGAGATGGCACTGAGACACATGGGTGCTGGAGGAGACTTTCGATTGTCGATCGAAAGCAGGAGGACCTCAGAGTATCACAGTAGGATATTTTAATGTGCATTTATTTTTATCTTTCCCTCTCTCTCACACTACACAGTGGGGACTTGTAAACTAGTTACGATTGAGCAGGTTGCGTGGGGAGGGCTGAGTGTGACGATTTGAGAGGGTGGGAAGAGTACCATTTTTTTTTCCTTTCTTGGGCCTGTTTTATTTGATATAAAGTGGGAAAAGAGGCTCCGGGCTGGTTATAGTAGCCCACTAAATACAATGTTTTGTGTTGCACTTCCTAGAGGGTACTATTGAGTAGTAAAGGGTTAAGCCCACTAGCATAAACATATGGTTGCAATATTGGGATGTTAAAATTTAAAAAAAAAAAATAAGTTTAAGACATGCACTCTGTAGAGAAATCCAAAAGCATAGAGGTGATGTAATTTGACTCCAGGAGATTCACTTAAAAAGCTGTTTCCATTTTCAAGTGAAGCAATTCCCATACCAATGTCATGTCACAGCAGATTCAAAGTCTAAAGGGGTCTCTATATTAATTAGTAAACTGGTATCAATAATACTAGCGGAGCCACAAGGGAGATACCTTATCTTAGGTATGTAAAATAAATTAACTAGCAAGGATTCAACAAGGTGCAGATTTTTACTGTATTCTGGACCCACTGTTAGATTCCTCTGCTGACTTCCAGAAAAGCTTCTTTAAAGCTATTAGATCCCTAGCTAAACCTATAAGAATGAAGCTAGATGGTCTGAATCTGTATGATGTATGAGTACTCTCATACACTCTCCACCCCACCTCCAGGGAATTTACGTATTAATGTCCAAAATTCATATAGGAGAATAGATAGGTTTTGTGTTTCAGGTTTCTTCATTGCTCAAATAGAAAGCTGCTCTTTGGGCGAAGTAGTCTGGCTCAATCATGCCCCAGTGATCCTATTTATTAGGGACTCTTTTGATTATAAAGGGAGACAACCACAGAGACTGAACAAGTCACTTCTTCATAACCAAATATTTGCAGATTCCATGAAGGAGAGCATTCTTTTGTACTTTTGGGAGAATGACAACCAAGGAGTTGACTCCACAACAGTGCAGCAGGCTCAAAAAGCTTTAGCCGATGGCCTTTTCTTACATCATTACTGAAAAAAAAAAAACAGTCCCAAGCCCAAATGAATGAGTGGCTAACTCAGTAAAGAACACTTACGGTGCTAACAGGACAGCTGCCCACTCTATCAGCCCTACAAACCAAGATTAAAGGGACACTGTAGGCACCCAGGCCACTTTAGCTCATTGAAGTGGTCTGAGTGCAGTGTCCCATCAACCTTAACCTCGAGCATGCAATTATTGCAGTTTTTATTAAACTGCAATGTAACAGATCACCTGGCACCCCGACTGGGTACCTCTGTTAAAGGATGCTCCTAGCGCTTCCTGAGGACTCCAAGCACTGCAGCAGACACCACAACCACCGAACTGGAGAAGCATATGAATCCTCTCAAGCATATGAATGCTGTAGACAGTTGAATAGAAACCATACGAATAGGTTTACTCTCCTAGCAGTCAAACTGGAACAGCATACAATAAATCCTTCCCCCAATAATGAGACGACACTTCACTTTGAGGGTTAAGCAGGAACTCCCTGTACTGACACATACAGTCTCTTTTATTCCCAATCCACAAACATAGTACAGCCCACAGGGCGTTACAAAACAATCAATCAATCCGTACAATACACCCAGACACTCCCACACAAAATCTTCCCCTCTGCATGTGATATGATTACTGAACACAATGGGTAATCTCATTATCACCGGCAGAGGAATACAGTTTTTACACAATATTTATAACTTCTAAAATATAAATGTCACAAACATAAAACATACATTTTCATAATCAATCCATTCAGGGGAACAACATGTTAAAAAATGGCACGAATCAGACCAGGGGTTCAAAAGTTAAGGGAAAGTCCTTTGTGACTAAATGAAGCATGGCTTTCTGGCCCAAACCAGTTTCAGAGTCTTCTATCCTGGAGATAAGTAATTCAATTTCTCCCCTTTACCATCCAGACTAACAGGGTATCTGACCTCCTGCCGGTCAGTGCCCTGGTTAGTCCAGCAACCCACCCACGAAGCACAAACAGCA
>CAKOES020000171.1:0-29212 GCA_933207985.1 Pelobates cultripes
ATATATATATATATATACATACATATATTAATTCTACATATATATTTATGTAATATTTTTACATAATTGGGTATCTTAATTAATTACAATTGGCGGGACCTGCCTGACAACCCATGCCGAAAGTAAAGGGAATTTAATTTGCTAGCACTATATTTAACCCTATAACTTTCCAAGACAGCATAAAACCTGTACATGGGGGGTACTGTTCTACTCGGGAGACTTCGCTGAACACAAATATTAGTGTTTCAAAACAGTAAAATGTATTACAATGATGATATCGCCAGTAAAAGTGACGTTTTTTGCATTTTTCATGCACAAACAGCACTTACACGGACGATATTATTGCTGTGATACTTTTTACTGTTTTGAAACACAAATATTTGTGTTCAGCGAAGTCTCCCGAGTACAACAGTACCCCTCATGTACAGGTTTTATGGTGTTTTCAAAAGTTACAGCGTCAAATATAAGGCTTGCATATCTTTTTTTTTCACATTAAAATTCGCCAGATTGGTTACGTTGCCTTTGAGACCCTATGGTAGCCCAAGAATGAAAATTACCCCTATGATGGCATACCATTTGCAATAGTAGACAACCCAAGGTATTGCAATAGGGGTATGTCCAGTCTTTTTTAGTAGCCACTTAGTCACAAACACTGGCCAAAATTGGTTTTTTTTGCATTTTTCACACAAACAAATACTAACGAAAACTTTGGCCAGTGTTTGTTGCCAAATGGCTACTAAAAAAGACTGAACATACCCCATTTGCAATACCTTGGGTTGTCTACTATTGCAAATGGTATGCCATTATGGGTGTAAATTTCATTCCTGGGCTACTATAAAGTCCCAAAGGCAACGTAAAAAATCTGGTGAATTTCAATTTCAAATGTAGCGTGCTATATTTGACCCTGTAACTTCCCAAAACGCCATAAAACCTGGACATAGGGGGTACTGTTTTACACGTGAGACTTTGCTGAATACAAATATGTGTATTTTATTGCAGTAAAAGAAAACAGTATTATGACATTGACCGTTAAAATGTCATGCAGAACTAAAAAAAATTAAAAAAATCGTATTTTCTCCCATTTTTTTCATATTAAATTATGTTTCATAGCTAAATATTTGATATTAAATGAAAGCCCTGTTTCCCCTGAATAAAATTATATATAATAAAGGTGGGTGCATTTAATATGAAAGAGGTGAAATGCGGTTGGACAGACATGTAGCGCAAATGCCAGGTTTTGTTTACATTTTGTTTCGTTCACAACGTGTACATTTGGCTCTGTCCTTAAGGGGTTAAATCTCCAAGGTCTGCAGTTTGTCAAATGTGATGTTCCAAAGTTTAACCATAATTTTACAACCCCACCACATATGACCGTAATCCCCACCCTCTTTATTGCAGCTACAACGTTTTCAGTTAAGGTTAGGGGAAAACTTGGTTACTTTGACAGGGTCCAGATACCAGAAATTAATCACTTTGCATTGGTTTTTAAGTATGTTTACACAGTGGATATCTCTATTGTACTTTCTTATAGCCTCTATCCAATCTTCTCTCCTTATATATGGGTGGAGTAGCTTAGCCCATTTCTCTATATTAAAATGAACATCCCCTCATTTTCTAAGGGATATTAATAAATGGGCTTTTGACATGACCTTTGGGACTGTTTGTTCGCAAAATATATTTTTCAAAAGACCTTGCTTTTGTTCGTCTCCCTTTAGCATGGCCTACTGTAAGAAGCCCTTACATCTTAAAAAGGTAACATTTCCTATGGAGGTAGAATCTATTCTAAGGTTAGCTCAAAGAAACTTTTCATTTTTCCATTGGTATAAAGGTCAGCCACTTTAATAATGTCAGAGCTAGTCCACTTATCTAATGTAAGGTCTTGAATGTTTTTTCTATTATATCAATAGTATCAATTATTTTATCCTGCCCACCCATCGTTTTCTTTAGTGGAAGTAAATATGACCAATCATATTTGCTAAATAATAGTTTTGCAAGATTGGCAATCCTAATCCTCCATCTTTCTCTTTCAATGCCAATCTATTAGGACTAATACAAGGCCTTTTGCACTGCTAAACAAATAGGGAAATACTCCTTTTGAGCTAAGCTTAACCAGCATTTGGGTATTTGAATGGGGAGATGTTGAAACAGGTACCACCATTTGGGGATAATATATGCCTTAACAGCATTTATCCTTCCAACCCAGGATAAATTATTGTTCTTCCATCCTCTTAAAGCATAGTTCATCTCCTTTAATGAGGCCATGAATTTTAATTCCAAGATATCTCTAACATTAATAGAGATCCTAATCCCCAAATAGGTAAACTCTCTATCTGTCCAAAGGCAATCAAAACATTGACTTAGCCATTTTTTTGAGTCTTCTAAATTGAGGGCCATAATTATTGTTTTATCAGAATTTAATTTATAATTGTATATTTCTGAATACTCTGTGAGAGTCAAGAGAATGTCATCAGCATACATGCAGACCTTATATTCTCTGTGAGGAACAGAATATCCATGGATATTTCTATCTGCTCGTATTCAAATTGACATGATTTCTATTGTTATTAAGTACAGTAATGGAGAAAGTATGCATTACTGCCTAGTTCCATTCTTCAAATTGAACCAGTCAGCACAAATGTTTTGCCCGATAGTTCTAGCAGAATTCATCTCCAAAGCCAAACCTTTCCAAACTCAGTATTATAAACCCCCAGTCAACCCAGTCAAAAGCTTTTTCTGCGTCTAACGCAATAGTGACTAGTTATTTATGTTCTTTATTTAGCTAAGTCTAGAATATCAATTCATCTTCTAATGTTGTTTATAAAGTTTCAACAAGGGACAAACCATGTTTGGTCCTTGGAGACAATTCGTGCAATGACCTGCTTAAGTCTGCCTGCCATCATGGACGCGAAAACTTTAGCATCAGTATTAATGAGGGATATTGGCCTAAACTTTTTACCATAAACTGGGTCTTTATCCTGCTTGAAGATATGGAGGATATTAGCAGCAAGAAATTCTGCTAGGGCATTTAGCCAGATTGATAAAATCATTAAAAGCTTGTGTCAAATCAGGGGCTATTCTTTTTTTAAACAATTTTATAAAAATAGGCTCCAAAGCCATTCGGACCAGGGGCTTTCTTTTTTTTGGTGCTTCAATAGCATTATATGGATGGTTTTATCTAGCATTTCTTTCTGCTCTAAGATGATTATTTGTATATCATCCAATAATTGATTTAAACTCCCAGACTCAGTCATATTTGAGCTATTATATAGTGATTTATAATATCTGTTAAAACTTTGACCGATATCTTTAGGAGCGCTATAGATCTTATCTTTATTAATTGTTTCATTTATCCTGTTCACAGCCAGTTGTTTGTTTTTTTTTTTTAAAAATGTTAGTAAGCATTTTGCCCACTCTGTTGCTTTTTATATACCAATGTTGTTTCAATCTTTCTAAATTATTGGAGATTCTAGTCATATTAACTTCATTATTTCTTATTCCAGGAAGACCTAATTCTTTAAGCACCTTCTTTGGTTGATATATTATTATTAATTTGTTCCAGTTTGTATATTGTAAGGTACATATCAGCAAGGGTTCTCCCTCTTAATTTATTTTCATGAATCCCCAGTTTAACCAAGTGCCCCCTTATCACAGCTTTATATGCAATCCATCTAATGCCGGAGTCGCTTCCTTGTTTTCCAGAAAATAAAAATCCGTAATTTGATTAATATATTCTCTATTTTTTGTGTTGCTCTGGAGGGCCTCGTTCAGTCTCCACTGCCGTGAACCCCCCTTCTGGGAATCCTCTATTTCCATATGACTGCTGTTACGGCACCCCCAGGCATAAAAGGGTTAAGCAGCCGTTTAGTAGATCTTCCCTTCCAGAGACACAGGCACATTTACTGCAGAACACCAAACTCCAGAACTGAATACAAGGGAATGATCCAAACTCCCGAACTGCATACAAAGTAGCACTCCAAACTCCCGAACCTCACGAATAGCTGCTAGCAGACGAACAGGAAAAGCACCCAAGCGGCTTACACTCCTGGCAATCAGTCTCTAACAGCATACAGTAAATCCCCCCAAAGACGAGACAGAGCTCCGTGTTGAGGGTCAAGCAGTGGTCTGGTTTATTGAGGGCTACCTGCCCGGTATTTATGCAGGTCTTCCACCTGGTGGACACTCCCCTAAATGACCAGATGTAAGACTGGGACACAAATGGTAAAATGACTAATCACAGGCATACAGGGTTAAAACACTCCCACAGTACATTACAATCCCTCCCCTCTATCCTGGAGATAATTGGGAAGTAATCCAATTATCTCCAAGGACAGAGGCAAAACTCCATTGAGCACATGTTAGTAAAAAGACACAAAAATACACAATGTTGCAAATAATGAATAAAACATATACATTCTACCTATCCCCAGATAGCTTAGATCTGAGCGCACATTATTACCGAAAGGCGCTCAGATATTATACATGCAGTTCAATCGCCATGGAGACAAAGTCTTTCACATAGTCTTTCGTTGCACGAATAGGCTCCATGGCATGGCTATCTGGGGTGATGCTGTTCATACGGTTAAACTACCGCATGAACAGGCATTCAGTTAAATGACCGAATGCAGAAGCAAGGAGGCTGACGGCTCAGCGGTGTTCGCGCAAATAAGTGTCCGTTTCCAGTTCCATAGTTTGGGCGCTGAAGACCGCTGGCCGTTCGGGACTTTAAAATGGCCACCGCCAAGTGTTCAGCAAATGAACAAAGGCCACCGAGCATTCGTCAATTAAGCTGCGGTTAACAGCACCTTCTGGGAGGTCAATTGATGGCACACTCCAGCTCCAAGGTGGTCCAGTCATTTGTGCGTTTGTTCGGTACATTGAATCTACTGAACACCCTGGCAGAAAGGCACAAACAAGCCTTTCTGCAGGGGAAAATACAAGGTTTACCATGGGGTCATAGTCCAGAGGCAACAGGCGGGCAACCAGGCTCCTCCAATGCAATGTGGCGAGATTGGTCTCGTCACAACTGCATTATGATCTGACCAATATACTGTCTTTAGAAAGATTTTCTTAACACAGTTTACTAACTTAACATTACCAACTATCATGTCAATCCTTGCATAAAACTGTCTATAAGAGAAATGAGTAAAGTCATAATCTTGTGGGTGGAACAGTCTTCACACATTGTATAAAGCAGCCTTTTTCAAAAGAGTGGAGAGAGCCCTAGCCCTCCTCCAAAAAGTAGAAGTGGGGTTAGCAGAAAGAGTGGATAATGACACAACTGATCATATCATAGCATTGTGCAAGGATAGGCAACCTTCGCACACCAAAAGTTGTGAACTACATCCCTCATAATATTCTTGAACCAATAATGCTGGCAAAGCATCATGGGAGGTGTAGTCCAAAACATCTGGAGTGCCAAAGGTTGCATATTCCTGGCATAGTGTAACCAACCAATTGGTGAAATGACTGAATTCAGTAAACCATGTAAATGTCTGTGTGATAAAACAAACATCTCTATCCTAGAATGAGACTGTATGGCAGCCAAGTAGAAGGCATAATCCTTAATTATAACATGCTGGATGCACCAACAATGCATCAGTTGGTGTGTGTAATAGAGAACAAAGTATGTTGTGCTTAGTAGCTCTCAGCAAAGACATAAAGTATTATCAAGGAATAGGTCTAGAGTAGTAATAAAATCATCCCAGGCACCAAAACACCTTCGGTAAAGTCCTACAAGGAATCTCAAGTGTTTGAAAGTAATACTTTTATAAAGCTTTTAGGAGCTCCTAAGATCACCCAACTTGAGATGGAACGAGTATGTGTACTTAAAAGCCAGTTGTATCTAAATATAACAATTAGCCTCTAAAACCTTTAACATTCTATTGTAAAATTATTCGCAAGATAAACAACTTACTTCAGTGATGAAATCTTGAGGATCTGCTTAGTGATAAATTTGAAAAAAAAAAAAAAATCTTTAGGTTGAAAACCATTTCACATTCTGTTTATAATCAGTTGGAATAAATAACCTTTCTGAGTGCATTTGTGCAAACAGAAATCATGTCAAAGCCAATTTAGATTACATAAGGGGATAAATAAGGATCAACTAACATCAATTTCAAAATAGTAACATTGCAAATGTGGTCTAAATAGCCCCATATTAGATGAAGAGACTGTGTTACTCTTGATGAAGAGGGACATAAAAGAACAAGACCCCACATGACTGAACACCAAGTGCACTGCCTTGAGGCACTTACCACCTAACTCCAACAAGTCCAGGAATATCTTACTTAGTGAATAAATGCTATGAATGATGGCCACAGGAGTACACCCTTAGTAGATGAAGAAAATAGCCCTCTAGTAGATGAAAAAAAAGTGTTACCCTGTGACTGATTTAGAAGGGCATAAAGGTACAAGACCCCACAGGACTCAACACCTAGTATGCTTCCTTGAGGCACTTACTGTTGTAGAATTATAGAATTCTTGAAATTATCTAAGCTAATGCTTTGTCAGGAAGAAATGTGCTGAATAATAAAATGTGTATTTACTAAAAGAACCTTGAAGCTAACAATACTAACTACTCAAAATGGCTGCCAAAGCACCCCTCCCATCGAGTGAACACCTCGTGCTAACAAGATGGCGCCTACATCTTGTGTCCACTCCCGTGTAAAGGATGACATCACCTCCTGGTGGGAGGGCATCTAACTAGCCACTTAACACTTGGACCAATCAATAGTGTTTATTTGCTGTTATCTTGAATTCTTCAGTGATGTAAAAATGCCTTTATAACGGTCTGCGCACCCATTTTCTGTTAGAAGCCATTAAACGTCTCCGAAGTTCTTTCATTAACCTGAACCTTGTGTCTCGGTGTGAATTTACTTCTGCGTGCACGCAACTCTATTATCTTTAATTTGGACAGGAACAGATAGTCATTCAAACTAATTGGTTTGCAGAAAATAATCTACTACAATTTGGCGCCCAACGTGGGGCTCTGGGTTATGTCCTGCCCGGGCAGCCGTCCAAGAAGACGCGGGGGGGGGGTGAATCCTGGGGGAAGGAAAAGAGCCTGATCACCTCTGAGTACACGGTGGAGACTGCTGCAGCACCTAGCCGGTATGTTCCTACCCCTGTGATTGACCTGTCCCAGTGTCTGTGACTGCTGCCGAGAGGACATCAAAGTCAGGTAATAACTTGCCCAGAGTCTTTATATTGTTAATGATACCTAGTTTACCTGCATGTTGACTATCTGTTGCCTGGGTGTGTTTGTATTGGTTTGTGTTTAGCTTAGTCCCCGGGGAGTGTGAGTGCCTGTTTACCCCTTTTAGGTGCTAGGTGGCTCTAGCGGTAAAGGAAAAAGGGGAGGGGACCTGGTGTGGACTCACTACTTTCTCAGGTCCGGGGTGTCACTTTGAGGGCCTGGCTAGCCTCATTGTGCACGTTACTCTGCTTGCAGAGGGTGAGACACTTCAGCCTCGAGTGCTGACACTGGTAGTGTTCTGTTAACCTCTCAGTGCCCGCGGATACAGACACTGTTAGGTTGTGGTGGGATTGGATTCGGGCAGGCATTGCTGTTTCCATCACCGTGCGGTAGTGAGACTTGCGGGTGGGTCGCAACAGGGACACTACGAGGTTGAGGGAGGTGGCTAAGGCCACACGAGTAAAGGAAAGGGATTTGAACTGTGATGCAAGCACTGTATTTTATTTGAAATGTTGTCTTAATTGTCTGTCACACAGATTCCTGTGCTTGATCTTATCTTACTCTCTGTGTTATTTACACTTTCCCCTCTTATTTCTCGTTGTTGAGAGAAGTGATTGGTCACACACTTCTCGCCACGCTCCAATTCCGCGGCTACCTCGGGTAGGCGGAATTAGTGACTAGTCTACGTTTTGGGAAGACGTACGTAGGAACCCACTCTTACGTAGCAGTCGAGCACTGTAGACCTTCTTTTCTCTCTTTCTCTATATCTGGGACGCCTTATATAGGGAGGATGGGACAGAAGTTAGATAAACCCAGTAAGGGTTGGTTAGCATGTGATCTAGTGGAAGACAGAGAAGGAGAAGAGATGGTTAAGAAAGTGAGGAAGATTGCTAAAGTATGTGGAATTACCGTGCGGCAGATTGCAGCCAGAGAGCTGGCGTAAGTTACTGACAGAGAAGAAAGGGAAGCTGTTGGACCACGATTTGGTTCGTACAGCAGAAGCCTGGTACCGAGTAGCAAGGGCTATTCAGCAAAAGGGATGGGTTGAGGAAGAAATTGATCACAAAGGTTTAAGATTGTTTGTGTATTATAATAATTGTGTTACTGGGAAGTCCTCCCAGCCAGTGCCCTATGATGGCGCCCAGGAGGTGACCACTCCCAACATCGCGTCAGCAATGACCGAAATGTAGCTGACCATGGTCCCCACCTCTGGTCCCCACCCTACCACCGCCCCTGTTTGCCCAGTCCTGAATGCGCCCTATGATGGCGCCCAGGAGGTGACCACTCCCAACATCGCGTCAGCAATGACCGAAATGTAGCTGACCATGGTCCCCACCCTACCACCGCCCCTGTTTGCCCAGTCCTGAATGCTGATGGATCCCTATTCTCCCCCCATCAGTCCTACAGATCTCGTCACCCTCATCCTCTCTCTGCAGCTCCCTGCACCTCCAGTCCGTTTCTCCCGTCAAAGATTTCTGGTTTCCAAACGTATAAGTCTCTGTCCTTCTGTCTTGTTACTTTACAGCACTCACATGGTTAACCTTCATGCCTGCAGTTTCTCTCCCTTTTTGCACTGTCTCACTTTCTCCCCCCCCTCCTCCCCGCTTGCCTACATTTCTGCATTTCGGAGCTACTGATAAGAGTTAGAGACGGGATTTTTGCTGGAAAATATTCTAATTCAAAGGTTATGGTGTTATAATTGTGTAATAATATTATTATTGTTGCCGTTTGCATGGCGCCGGCAGATTCCACGGTGCTATATATATATATATATATATATATATATATATATAAATTGTGTTTTGTGATAAAGTAGTGAGGATTGTGGGGGAGACTAGCTCACAAGAATGTAGCTCAGTGTTGATTACGGAGGTTAGGTAAGTGAATCTGATACAAGAATAGAGGGATATTTGGACGTGTTAAGTGTGATTTGTTGCAATACTAAGCAATGTGGATAGAGGGATTATGCAGTATAGCTAGGTTAGTATATGAAGAGGAAGGTGATTAATGGTTGTTCGATGATAAGGGAAATTGATTGAATTCCGTGAGTTTATTTTGCATCATGTTACTTTAAAGTACATGTTTCTATGGACAGCTTTATGGGCTGTTAAATGCATAATGTTCTCAACTGTCTTATTTAACCTGTCAGGTTTATTTATAGTTTATTGTTTCATCTCGGAACTGACTTATTTTAATAGTTATAATATAGTGTATTGTTGAAAGTGCGTCAGCCACCACCCTAAAGATGGCGCCTAGTAGAGAAGGAGGTTGGCTCTGCCAGTCCCGTGACCTATCTACAGTCACGGTTGCTTCTAAAGTGACGTCACTTCCGCCCTTACCATGCCCACACCTCCTGTCTTCCTTTCCCACACATATCATGGACGTCACATCCCTCTAACTTCCTCCCTTGCTGTCATTTCCTTCCCCGCCCCTGTCATGGCTGCCTCCATCATGAGGCCTACCCCTATTATGCTTGTCCTATTTAGAGACATGTTGTTTTCCTTACACTCTACATATTATGAACAGATACATTATAATTACTAACACAATCATGCCATTTGTTTCCCTGTATCAGAAATGTGTCCGTGATAAAAAAAAAAAAAAAGGTTGATAAAATGTCATTTGCAACTGTGGTGTGACCTACAAATGAGATCTGTTGGACACGAATATAAGAGCATAACAGCTGATTATTCAGATTAATCTTGCAACAAGGGAAATAGCCAAATAATGCAAGTTATTTTAAACATTGTATCTTTGCTTAATCGAATCTTGCTAGTTACAGATCGTATATTTACAGTAACATCCTATACGTTAAATGATGGTTTAGCATTAGAAGGATTAGTGACATGTTTTATTAACCCAGACATTACTGGTTATTCATTTTAGTTACAGGGTGGTATAATTGTTATGGCCTAATTAATATAAATGATAGTACCGCAATAGTTAATGTTTTATCCAAAGACATATAGGAACTTTACTTCACTTACTATTAACCATTATTTATAATGATAGACATGTTCAGACTGCAAAAAGCTATGGCTAATGACATAGAAAGGGGTTAGAGTCAGTAACACAGCCCATACAGAGGAAAGCAAACCCACTGATGCTTAATGCCCCTGTTTCTACAGGGGATGGGGGAGGGCCACTAGCCACAGTAGTTCTACCCGTTGAGGGTCATCCCACTACTTTCCTGGTTGACAAAGGTGCAGCCCGCAGTGTTCTTAGAGAACAAGACCTGCCTGACCCATCATTCCTGTCTGACACCGATGTCTCTTGTGTTGGTGTTGATGGTACTTCCCGCAGTAACCCACTCACTAAACTCCTCCATGTGGATTCTGATATCCTTTCCCGGTTTGTTGTCTCCTCCACATGTCCCATTAACCTCTTGGGTGCTGATGTCCTATCCCGCCTCCAAGCATCCATCACCCTCACTGCAGACGGCCAGGTTCAATTAAATACACCTTTGTCACGAAAAGACACTACAGTTCTTTGTTCCCTTCCCATTTTACTTGGAGATGACATCCCCACGACAGAAAAATGTTCTCTGGACCTCCTTTGTTATCTTGCAGATCAGGGGTGTAAGGCATCTCTTGTCAAACTTCAATTTTGCCAGGCCACAGTAATCTTTCTAGGCCATTGCCTGTCCCATGGCACCAGACACCTCACCCATGATCGTGTCGGAGCGGTTCTGGCCATTCCGCCTCAAAAAACTCCTAAATCCCTCCACGCCTTTCGAGGCCTCATTTCTTACTGCCGAGCGTGGATCCCAGAGGCCTCTCTACTCTGTCTGTCCTCAGAAGCACATGACAACTTCTACACTCTCCAACGTGCTATTGCCTCTGCTCCCGCCCTTGGCTTGCCAGACTACACCAAACCATTCAAATTATTTGTGTCTGAAAGACAAGGCCACGCTATAGGAGTCCTTACTCAAGCCCATGGACCTGGCGGCCGCCAAAGGCCTATTGGCTTCTTCTCTTGCCAACTAGACATTGTGGCTAGAGGAACCCCCTCTTGCCTCCGAGCTGTTTTTGCCACTCAGGAACTCATCAACCGCACTGGGGACCTGGTTCTTGGCCACCCTCTGACTGTTTTGGCACCTCATGATATTTCTGCCATACTTAACCAGGTTCAACTCAAACATGTCACCCCTGCCAGGCACCTTCGTCTCCAATGTCATCTCCTGTTACCTGACAATGTCAGGTTCTGAATCCGTCCACTCTTCTGCCACTCCCTGAGGGGGGTAGCTACTATGGATTTATTATGGATGAAAGCTATGTCCTACTTCTTACCCACACCATTAAAAAGATGCACCTCAATTTACCCGCCTCTGACGGGCCAGAATATGCCTTCTGCACCATGTGGTACAAGCCAACCATCAACCCTGACCCTCATTATGAAGATGAACTTTATCAATTAATTGAGGTAAAATTAATTCTACAAGATTTTTACTGTGATACTGAAAGCAACAGTATGATTTTGGTTCAACTATCACCTGGACTTGAACATCTATATACACAGAAAACAAGTAAAAAGTAGGCGCTCGTAATAAAATCGTCTAAAATAAAACAAAACAACCTGTTAATATAAAAAAGAGCTGCACCAAAAACAAGTGTAAAACTCCTCCAAACACTTTAGTGAATATACTTAAAAATAATAAGGTGCGCTGTGTCTTTAAGACCCAAAAATATATAAAGTGCAACTAAGTGCAAACAAATTGATAAAGTGCAAAGTGATACAAAGTGCACTTAAAGTGTAGAATATCAGTATAAAATATTATACATACATATGGCCTCTCAACTCCAAATATACATAGAAAGGAAAAGAGACATAAAAAAACCAATAGTGTGAAACCGTATTAAAATGGTAGTATGGATAATAAATGCCAAATATTGCACTCACAAAAGTAGAGCAGAATAAGCCTGCTCTAGCTTTAACAGCTTCTTCAAATGTAGGACTGCACAGACGAAAAAATATTCCAAAATCTTTATTGCCCAGCACAGCACCTTCCTCCACACTTAGTATTCAGTCACAGAGCCTTCGGTATCATACAGCATAAGGGTGTCGACCTGTCCCTCTGCGGATTCGCCGCCGTAATTGCCGTCTGTTGGCCGTCTGTTTCCTCAAACTTCCAGGGGGAGGAGCTTTCTCGGGTGCGTGACGTCAGGTGCGTAACCTATAATATTTTATACTGATATTCTACACTTTAAGTGCACTTTGTATCACTTTGCACTTTATCAATTTGTTTGCACTTAGTTGCACTTTATATATTTTTGGGTCTTAAAGACACAGCGCACCTTATTATTTTGAACATCTATATCACCATTGGGACACAGCCATTCCACATGTCCCTGTTACCAAATCAAAGATAAAGTCATGGGGTGATCTTGGGCCCATGGCAAAACTATGGGCCAGCATGGATGAACTACAGCTCCAAGAAAAAGGCGTTGTCAAGTACCCAACAACTGAACATGTAAAAGCATGGCCACGGTACTTTCTGTCAGAAGAATTTGAAGATCTGGTCATAAAGCACGACTATGATCCAGAAACGCCCCATAACTGTTTTGAACAGATGAAAATGGAAACAACACATTTGCCAACCGTGTATGAGGATCCACTAATAGATCCTGACCTAACCCCGTTTGTGGACGGCTCAAGGTATGCTGATGAAGAAGGAAAATATCGCACAGGATATGCCGTCACCACAACAGATGAAATTATCAAGTCATCATCTCTACCATCAACAATGTCTGCGCAGGAAGCTGAATTACAAGCCCTAACTTCAGCATGCAAGATATCTGAAGAAAAGCGCGCCAATATCTACACAGATTCAAGATATGCACTGGGCGTGGCTCATGACTTTGGATTAATTTGGAAAACAAGAGGATTTCTTACCACTGCCGGTACACCAGTCAAGCACAGTTCTGCAATCAAGGAGCTGATGGATGCCCTCCTACTCCCAGAAGAAGTGGCCATTCTGAAGGTAAAGGCACATGGGAAGTTGGATTCGGATGAAGCAAGGGGCAACCATCTGGCTGATCAAGCTGCAAAACAAGCTGCAAGAGAACTACAGGAAGTGGACAGAAGTGTGTCCGGAAACGAAGAAACTCCCACATTTACCTTGCAGACACTTCCAACTGATCTAAAATCCTACGGGAACAACAGGCTGCAGTTGCTCCTGAAGAAATACAAAGATGGAAACAGAAAGGGGCAGTTCTGAAGGATGGAGTGTACTCCAACAACCTCAAGTTCTGCCTCCCTAAGAATTTGTACCCAGCAGTCGTACAATAGGCACACGGACCTGCACATTTATCAAAGGATCTAATGAATGCTCTTGTACAAAAATACTACCTCACTGTCCCCATATGAGATTCTATTTGGGACTGCACCTAGGCTAGGTTGCTATTTTCCCCAACAACTACAACTTCAAACTGATGTTTTAGTAGATTATGTAACTGAACTTGCAAATGCTTTAAACAAAATCCATGCCCAAGTTTTCTCTTCAATTCAGATCCTGATTCTGATACGGGCAACCACAGTCTGCTCCCTGGTGATTGGGTCCTAGTCAAGAAATTTGTGCGGAAACACACCCTGGAACCAAGATTTGACGGACCATTCCAAGTTCTACTGATCACCTCCACCTCCGTCAAGTTGGCTGGGAAAAGCAACTGGATCCACGCCTCCCATTGCAAAAAGGTTCCTGTCCCAGAGGAAGCAGACTCCTCACAACCATGTACCTCTGGTACATCATCCCTTTGATTAGTTTCCTTGAGGCCCAACAAGTGGCCATTACCAAAGATGCTAGTGGATACACATTCTGGTATAATTCATCATGCACCCGCGTAGCTACATTCACCTTTGATTACTGTGACATAGTAGATTGTCCATTTCCCAAGTCACAGATTCAAACCATTTACAAAGATATACCACACGCAAAGGACCCCTATGTTTGTGTAGTTGACAAGCAATGGGGACACAACTGTGACCATTGGGGGCTGCAGGATGGAATACTGGGTCTGCCTGGGGTTACAAGCCCAAAAGTGCCTTATCTAAAGTAGATGACCATGACAGATCCCTCCTTCAAAGAATGACTTTAAGAAAGCCAGGAGGAGGTCTGCCCATGAAATTAATGTTAAACATTGAGCACCCTGGTCCAAAGGATGCTGACCAATATGTAATGGGAATGTATTGGAAAAGTGGTTCCTATAACAAATGAGGTCATTTCTATCTTAAAGATATGTGCCACTCTCCAGAGAGGCTCGACCTCATCTTGGCACCGTTCCTCTAACTCTCCCTTTGGAGATAGAGAATTGCTTCCTTAGTCTTTTTGCCTACCGCTATAATTTCAACAGATCCCTCTGCGAAGCATGGAGGGCAGAGTACCCCCTCTTAATTGGAAATGTCAAACCCCCAGATGGAATCACGATTTACAAGGGTAATTACACTTGTTATGCTATCTATGACGGGATTGGTAAATTCATGGGTAACTTTTCCAATGGCTATTGTGCCACCTACAGAACTAATCCTATACGCCTGTTGCAACACCATACCAGGTCATTGGGGGATATTTACTGGTTATGTGGGGATCTACAGTTAAGATCTAGGCTGGAAACTGAGTGGTGGGGTGAGTGTACCCTAGCCAAAGTTATCATGCCCATTCATATTATTTCTGATAATCATCATGACACATACGACCCTCCACATACACCAGCCAGAGTGAGGCGCGAAACCCCAGTAAAAAGCAGTTTTGACCCCCACATTTACATAGATGCCGTTGGGGTACCTAGGGGGGTGCCTAATGAATTTAAAGCTAGAGATGAAGTAGCTGTAGATTTTGAATCACTTTTTACCATAGTCACTGCCAACAAAAACCTTAATTGGATTAACTACATTTATTACAACCAACACCGTTTTGTCAACTACACCAGGGATGCCCTCCAGGGCCTGGCCGAGCAGTTGCAGGCCACATCCCAGATGACCTTCCAGAACAGAATGGCCTTAGACATGATTCTAGCTGAAAAGGGGGGTGTATGTAAAATACTACCTGACACCATGACTTGTTGCACTTATATCCCAGAAAACACAGGTCCAAATGGTAAAGTCACTATGGCCATAGCGAAGTTAGAGAAACTCTCAGAGGAGTTGAAGAGGAATTCTGGGGTAACAGATCCCTGGGAAAGGTGGTTTGGTTGGATGTCAGGTTGGCAGAAAGCTTTAGTCCATATTGGTATGGCTCTACTAATTTTCCTTTTTGTTCTCGCTCTTCTCGTTTGTTGTGTCCTCCCATGCTTTAGAAAATTCTTACAGAAGACTACAGACCAAGCGACACTAACTCTCACTCATCTGACAATCGATGATCAAGATCTCACCTCACCCTGTATTCCGCTACAAACTCTCCCTTATACTGATAAAGTGCAGAAGTTCTAGGAAGGGAACCAGTGCAGGGACAGCATTTGTCTCTACAGGCGAGTCTCACGTGCGGAGATGTGGTGGACTAGCCGCTGCGGGTTACCCACGGAGTGAAGTGTTCGATGCTTGTTAAGACAGATGAGCTGCAGCCCGTTAGGGTCAGATAGGGGTGGACATGCACTTTGCACTAACACCAAGCTAGCGACCATGGGGTTTCTGTGTCTTTGGGCTAACAAGTCTTCTGGTATTAACAAATAAAGTTTATCTTTTAGTAACTAACATTTTAAGGGGGGATTGTTGTAGAATTATAGAATTCTTGAAATTATCTAAGCTAATGCTTTGGCAGGAAGAAATGTGCTGAATAAGAAAATGTGTATTTACTAAAAGAACCTTGAAGCTAACAATACTAACTACTCAAAATGGCTGCCAAAGCACCCCTCCCATCGAGTGAACACCTCGTGCTAACAAGATGGCGCCTACATCTTGTGTCCACTCCTGTGTCAAGGATGACATCACCTCCTGGTGGGAGGCAGGGGCGTACCTAGAGCATTTGGCACCCGGGGCGGATCCTGTGCTTGGCACCCCCACCTCCCTCCCCCCAAAAAAAAATAAATAAAAAAAACTGTAAAAAATGTTAAAGGTTTTATTTCTTTTATTTTTACAATTTGTAAACTTTGCAAAACCGCTGTCAGCCCCTCCTACAAAACCCTTGTCCTGCCCTGCCCCATCTACAAAACCTCTGTCCTGCCCCTTCTACAAATCCTGTACTGCCCATCTACAAATCTCCCGCAACCCCCTTCCACAAATCCCCTGCTTATCCCCCCTTATAAAGACTCCTGTCCCAATACAAAACCCCCACCCCCTTCTACAAAATCCCTGCAGCCCCACACACACATTTACAGGCAGACAGTCACACACTCAGTTACAGACACAGTCACACACTCAGTTACAGACACAGTCACACACTCAGTTACAGACAGACAGTCACACACTCAGTTACAGGCAGACAGTCACACACAGTCACAGGCAGACAGTCACACATACACATTTCCTCCATGCGGCCAGTTTATCAGCTGTTTGCTTGAGTGAGCTGTACTGGCCGCACGGCACCCTAACTACCATGGGACACTGTGCGGCCACAGCTCACACAGCCCCCTCCAGCCAGGGCCGGTGCAAGGATTTTTGCCGCCCTAGGCAAAAGTAAATTTTGCCACCCCCCCATGTGACATCACAATGCCCCACCCATATGATTTGCCATGTTATCTAACGCCAGTGCTGCAGTGCCACAGTGTTTACATTAAAAGGCCTGCAGGGACAGACTGTAGACACCAGAACCACTACATTAAGCTGCAGTGGTTCTGGGGACTGTAGTGTTTCTTTAATGTGAGGTAAATTAGAGATTAGTACCACGAATAATATACTAGATTGCCTACTTACAACCAGATGAGGATGATGACGGGCTCTAGCTGCGAAGTCTACAAAGCGCAATTCTGGTACAGAACAGGCTCTCTGGAGGCGGTTTGTAACTGTGGTCACAAAAATCAATGTTCTGGGAGAACGGGAAGCAGCTCCATTTTTTGGGGGCCCTTTACACAGCTCAAGGTCTGGGTCCCAGGGTCCACCTTCATGTTCCACCAATGAGTTTGTTCACAGGGGGTGGAGTGTGTAGGGGATGTCCTGATATGTGTGTAAGGAATGCATTGTGTGAAATTGTGTTTGTATGTGTAAGGGCTGCAAGGTGTGTTTCTGTGTATGTATGGGATGCATTGAATGTGTGTAAGGGGTGCATTGAGTGTGTGTAATGAATGCATTGTGTGTTTCTGTGTGTGTAAGGGATGCATTGTGTGTAACGGTTGCATTGCTTGTGTATGTGTGTCTGTGTGTGTAATGCATTGTGTGTTTTTCTGTGTGCAAGGGGTGCATTGTGTGTATGTGATGAATGTCAATCTCTCCTCCCGCTCCAATTTCCTTCTCCTCCTCCCAGTTTCTCTTTCTCACCCCCCCCTGTCTCTTTCTCCACCCCTTATTTCTCTTTCTCACCCCTTATTTCTCTCTCACCCATATTTTCTCTCTCACCCCTTATTTCTCTTTCTCACTACCTTCTCTCTCACCCCTTGGCTCTCTCTCCACTTGTATTTCTCTTTCTCTTGTATTTCTCTTTCTCACCCTTATATCTCTTTCTCACCCTTATTTCTTTTTCTCACCCTCCTATTTCTCTTTCTCACCCCCTTATCTCTCTTTCTCACTTGCCAATATACTCTTTCTGCACCCTTATCTCTAACTTGCCACCTTATCTCTCTTTCTCCTGCTGTTCTTTTCTCACCCTCCTATTTCTCTCTCACCCCCCCTTATTTCTTTTTCTCACCCCTCTCTCACCCCCCCCTTATTTCTTTCTCACCCCTCTCTCACCCCCCCTACCTCCCTGTAGCGTGGCCGAGCCCAGTATAGCCGGCGGGTACAGGGAGCTTTTGTTTCCTGTACCCGGCCGGAGTAACAGGAAGTGCACACTCAGTGTGCACTTCCTGTTAGTCCGGCCGGGTACAGGAGACAGCTGCTCTCTGTACCCGTCGGACCATGCTGCAGTGAGGGAGCTGACAGGAGCGCTCCCTCCTGTCAGCCTCTCCCCATGCTGCGCCCGGGCGGTGCGGTCCGCCCTCATGGACGCACCGCCCGGGCAAAGCTGCAGCCGCCTGAGGCTCTATACAGAGAGCTCGGGCGGCTGCAGCATGGGGGGGGGGGCGGCGGGGCTGGCCATGGCACCCCCCATCCTGGTGGCACCCGGGGCGGACCGCCCCCCCGCCCCCCCCTTAGTACGCCACTGCGTAGGATTAACTACCAATACCTAAGGTGGATACCTGGAAGGCAGTTAAATGGTTAGTTGTTGAAGGCATGGAACCGTGTTCCCCTGTTGGCGTCTGAGCACTGGTCCCTGCTTGTGCGAAATTCTCTTTGGAGATGTGTCGCCGCTGGGTTGGTGCAAACCGTGGTTGAGTGCCCGGGAATCTTCATAAAGGCTTTGTCCCTCAGGGCATGAGATGTAGGGCCTTCACCCTTCCGATCGTATTTAGGTGTCCGTATCCTGGTGTCCTCTTGGATAGTATGGCAGCAGCGCTTGCCTGGACACCCACTTATCTCCATGTCAATAGTGGGCACTGAGTTTTCCTCAGTGATATTCCCCCAGGCCTGTGGCCAAAAGGGGGTTCAGGCCCAGATAGAACCGGCCAACGATGGGCACAGGTAGTGCAGGCCATTCAATGGGCACAGACATAGCAGGCCAATCAATGGGGCACAGACATAGCAGGCCAATTAATGGGGCACAGACATAGCAGGCCAATCACTGGGGCACAGGTAGAGCAGGCCATTCAATGGGCACAGACATAGCAGGCCAATCACTGGGGCACAGACATAGCAGGCCAATCAATGGGGCACAGACATAGCAGGCCAATCAATGGGGCACAGACATGACAGGCCAATCAATGGGGAGCAGACGTAGCAGGCCCATCCTGGGTTGTGTATTAAATGAGTAATGGGGACCCTAAGTTTGGGCAGAGTCCCCTAAATATCTGTAGGTCCTCAGGGTCTCCTATGACATAGGACCCCTAGACATCAACCCTTTCCGACAGTGTAATACTGTGTGAATAATCTGAACCGGGACTGGCAGTCCCTAAATGCCCAGCAGGCAAAATAGTGGTATTCCAGATATATTGGGTATAAGCTGAAGTTGTTCCAGTGATTATAGTGTCCATAAAAGCAAGATATACTGAGCAATACCTTCTTTAAATTGTGAATTGGTAAGCACAAGCACCTACCGATCCGTGTGAGATTTCTTATCTATATATAATAGATCATCATCGTCAGGCCCGGACTGGCCATCGGGCACACTGGGCAAATGCCTGGTGGGCCGCGGTGGCTGTGGGGCAGAGGCCGGCAGGGGAGGTCCCAGGATCTCCTCTGCCGGTCTATGCAGGGCCGGCGCTATCCGAGCGCCGGCCCCGCTGTATTCCATGGAGGGCCGGTGGGGAGATCAAAGATCTCCCTCACCGGCCCACATGTGCTCCAACGCGGCCGCCGGCGGGGAGAGAGGGAGGGTGACAGCCGGCAGGAGAGAGGACCCGGCGGAGCTCTAACTTGCAGCTCCACCGGGTTTCTCTCGCGAGATCCGGACCGTTGCTATGGCAACCGGCCGGGTCTCGCGAGAGTGAACTCTAGCCCCAAAGGGCTAGAGTTCACTTACCACGAGGACCACCAGGGATGGCTGGCAGCAGCACGACCCCTCCCCCACCCTTCCAGACTACAGGTAAGAATGGAGGGGGGGTGATATAATGTATTTACTATTATGTATTTATTTATTATTATGTATTTATTAGTATGTATTATTATGTATTTATTTGTATTTATTATTATGTATTTATTATTATTTGTATTTATTATTAATTATTATTTATTATTATGTATGTATTAGTAAGTATTATTATTATTATTTTTTTTTAGTAAAACACCTACCTGCCTCCCCCAATACAAAATCCTTGCAAACACACACATCACCCTCACCCAGCACCCTAACACACACACAGCACCCTAACACCAGCACCCTAACATTGACACAGCACCCTAACACACACACAGCACCGTAGCACTCACACAGAACCCTAACACCAGCACCCCAACACACACACAGCACCCCAACACACACACAGCACCCTAACACCAGCACCCTAACATTGACACATCACCCTAACACACACACAGCACCGTAGCACTCACACAGCACCCTAACACACACACAGAACCCTAACACACACACAGCAACGTAGCACTCACACAGCACCCTAACACTCACACAGCACCCTAACACCAGCACCCTAACATTGACACAGCACCCTAACACACACACAGCACCCTAACACACACACAGCACCCTAACACCAGCACCCCAACACAGACACAGCACCTTAACACCAGCACCCTAACATTGACACAGCACCCTAACACACACACAGCACCCTAACACTCACACAGCACCCTAACACCAGCACCCTAACACTGAACACACAACATTGACACAGCACCCTAACATTGACACAGCACCCTAACACACACACACAGCACCCTAACACACACACACAGCACCCCAACACACACACACAGCACCCTAACACCAGTACCCTAACACCAGCACCCTAACATTGACACATCACCCTAACACACACACAGCACCCTAACACACACAGCACGGTAGCACTCACACAGCACCCTAACACCAGCACCCTAGCACTCACACAGCACCCTAACACATACAGCAACCTAGCACACACACACACACATCACCCCAACACACACACATCACCCCAACACACACACAGCACCCCAACACATACACAGCAACCCAACACACACAGCAACTCAACACACACACAGCACCCCAACACACACATCACCCTCAAATACACAGAACCCTCGCTCAGTGCCCTAACACACAGCGCCCTCACACACAGCACCCTCACACCCACATACTGCACCCCCCCACACACACCACCCTCCCACATACACACTATACTCCTCACAAATGCACACTACACCCCTCACACACACAGCACCCACCAAACACACTGCACCACTCACACACTCACTAGATCTCCTATACGCACTCCTGAGTCCTTCAAACACACACTAGATCCCCTACACACAGACGCTGCACCACTTACACACACACTACATTTCTGACATACACACTCAGAATCCCCTATAAACACTCTAGATACCCTTTAAGCAAAGTGAGTATTAAAATACAGTGAGTATTCCATTTATGGAAACCCCTGAGACAAGTTTCAAGCAAACACAATGCAAGCATGTTATTAAATTTGCTTGTGCTGTGCAGATCAAATACAGGGCCCTTTTCTCATGCCCTGGAAGAGCATTGAACCAACATGCTCACTTTGAGATGGGGCGTGCTTGTCATTGGGGATGACAAAACACACCCTATCTGGCCCCGCCCCCGCCCCCTTTTCAGTGGGCCGCTGTAATTAAAAATGCCCGGGCCGAATTTTTTCCCCAGTCCGACCCTGATCATCGTCATACCACCTGAAGGGTATTGTACCAATAGTCTCTTTCAGGAGTAGGGTTAAACCATAGTCAACTCAATGAATCTCCCCATAGATGCTGGTAAAATGGAATAGTATCAGCATAGACTGGTCTCCCATACCAGTTGGAGGCAGAGTTAGGTCTGTTTAGCTTTTAATACATGCCATGGACAGCGACTTATACCAGAGTAGTCTCATCTGAGACCCATAGCTGGACCAGAATGTATATACTGTAAAGCACCTCAATCTTAGAGCTAACTAGCAAATTAGCTCTGTATACACCCTGTACAGAGCCTGTATAACCGAGTCACATATATACATGTAACTCACAGTGTTCTGAGATGTATACTGCCATTTAAAATTCTCAGTAAACTGTGGTATAAACTGTCATAAACTCACATCAAGCTGTGATACATACACTGTATTGAAACTCAGCAATCTGTGATCTAAACTGTGATATATTCATAGACAGAAAAAACAGTGATCAGATGAACTGTATAAGTTCATATACATAGAGAATACAGTGATTTGATGAACTGTATAATTTCATAGAAATAGAGAATACAGTGATTTGATGAACTGTATAAATTCAATGACATAGAGAACACAGTGATTTGATGAACTGTATAAACTTATTGACATAGAGAATACAGTGATTTGATGAACTGTATAAATTCATTGACATAGAGAATACAGTGATTTGATGAACTGTATAAATTCAATGACATAGAGAATACAGAGATTTGATGAACTGTATAAATTCAATGACATAGAGAATACAGAGATTTGATAAAAACAGCATTAAATTATGGAAGACATGTAGAAATCAGCCGGTGAAACCAAGCAGGGCAACAATAGGCGAGAGCCGGTCATCGTGGGTGGAGAAGACGCCGCGAGCAGGCGCACTCTCCTCTAGCCGGTCTGATGCCTGTGGCTCCTAGAAAGAGCCGCGAGCAGCGAGGCGGCCACGTGCGCAAGCTCCTTAGAAGGAACCGATCGCGGTGAGGCGGCCATGTGCGCGGGTGCCGCCGGGTACTCGGGGAATCAGAGGAGGCAGCCAGGAGGCTAGTCTCCAGAAACCCCGAGAGAAAGACTTGTCGCCCGCGGTTAGCAAGGGCGGAACAAGTAACAGAAGGGTGTTAGCGAGTGGGGTAGTGGGGGTGGGAGGGATAAAACCAAAGGAAGCAAACAGAATAGGAATCCCTAAGAACCCCCAAAAAAACCACCAGAAAGTAAGCGAAAATCTCCCCAAAGAAAACCAGGGGAAGCAAAGAAGAGCCAAAAGGGCACAATCCCAAAAAAAACAAAGCATAATAATAAAATCATAAATAAAACATGATGAAAATAAATCATCAATAAATCCCAAATAAGCTAAATAAAGGTAAAATAAATCATAGTAAACAATGATTCATATAAATAATCAATAAATCATAATAAAACCCAAAGCCACCAACTAGAAGCAGAGGGCAGTGGTACTCTGACCTGTACTGATGCGGAGCAGCAAAGAAAGAGG
This sequence comes from Pelobates cultripes, assembly GCA_933207985.1. Taxonomy (NCBI): domain Eukaryota; kingdom Metazoa; phylum Chordata; class Amphibia; order Anura; family Pelobatidae; genus Pelobates; species Pelobates cultripes. The sequence goes on from CAKOES020000171.1 coordinate 23,195, forward strand.
AAATGATGCATGGGAAGGGGAGTTTTATAGTACCTAACTTTTTTCTGATTGGTTGTTTTTCTGTGCTGCTGTGGAATTCTAGTAAAGAGAGACTAAAGCAAATACGAAGCCTCCTGTCATGTTATAAAATTCAAATCCTGGTGTAACAGTTTAAAAGAAGTGATGTTAAAAATATAGCAGTGTCTCCGCAGCCATTGTGAGAAGAAATTTAACTAATTTTTATTGAAAGTTTTTTACCTGGATGCCTCAGAGCTGAAAAGCCTTGCTCGCTGTTCCATTTCCATTCATCCTCACTCTCATTAGTCGGTAATTCTAAGATCTCAGGGATTCTTCCACCAATAGGAATGTTCAAGAAGTTCTCGTCCTCGTGGCTGTTGAATAAAAATGACATGCCTGATATAAAAATAATGGATAATTCTACAAAGCTACCAACTGTTACAAATTCTTTATTACAGTCATGACAGTGGAACGTACATCATCAATAATAATTAAATAACAAATCCAGTACCCCTTATGCTACATACATTAAACCATACAATTTTCACTGGGGGGGTTAAAACAAATCTAGTTCTCAAAGGTATATGAGTTTTAAAATATGTATTTACTATATGCCAATCTTTCCACTGATATTTTTGCATTCTGTCATTAGGATTGGTCCGAAATGGAAATTTTAATCTTGAATATGCGTTTGTATCTAAGAAGCCATCAATGTTTACTTTTAAGAGAAACATTTTACTTGCAAATACATTCCTTTAAAGGTTTTGTACGATTATTCTTGCTTTCATATATAATTGTGTGATTCTACTTACTCAATGCTGGTCAAGTTAGTCATTTAAAGGAACACTATAGTCACCTAAATTACTTTAGCTAAATAAAGCAGTTTTAGTGTATAGATCATTCCCCTGCAATTTCACTGCTCAATTCACTGTCATTTAGGAGTTAAATCACTTTGTTTCTGTTTATGCAGCCCTAGCCACACCTCCCCTGGCTATGATTGACAGAGCCTGCATGAAAAAAAAACTGGTTTCACTTTCAAACAGATGTAATTTACCTTAAATAATTGTATCTCAATCTCTAAATTGAACTGTAATCACATACAGGAGGCTCTTGCAGGGTCTAGCAAGCTATTAACATAGCAGGGGATAAGAAAATCTTAATTAAACAGAACTTACAATAAAGAAAGCCTAAATAGGGCTCTCTTTACAGGAAGTGTTTATGGAAAGTTGTGCAAGTCACATGCAGGGAGGTGTGACTAGGGTTCATAAACAAAGGGATTTAACTCCTAAATAGCAGAGGTTTGAGCAGTGAGGCTGCAGGGACATGTTCTATACACCAAAACTGCTTCATTGAGCTAAAGTTGTTCAGGTGACTATAGTGTCCATTTAAGACTCTATTCCCACTACTGTATAACCTATTCTCCCATTTCACTTATTTTGACACTTATTTGATAAGTAACTAGTATATCATAAATTATTCAATTATGTTTGTCAAATTTCTTAGAGTAAAAAAAAACAAAACGAGAGAACGTTGCTAAGCAGACAATGCAAAAAGCATTCTTAGAAATTACAAGTTATAATTACAATATCTGATGTTATAGTTACAATATCTGATGATTTTTGTTTTTAGACAAGATCAGTATTTTAAGTCACTTGTAATTTATACATTTTGAAGAAATAAAAAAAATATATTTCAATGTACAAACCAGAGAAATGCAATAGACACTGCAGTGGTCATTTTATCTAGCATGGCCCCAAAATATTCATGTTGAAAATATCCCTCAATAAATACCCAAATAGTAACCTGACCTTTCATTTTTCTTGTACATTGTGTTTAATAATATTCAGTTTTTTCGTAATACTACTTTTGGATAAACTGTTTGAGTAATTAGCTTGTGATATCTTGAACGGGTCTATTTTGAATGTTCAACACAATTATGCATCTAGTAAATGTCAAATAACGGTAACACTGTTATAACAGTTATCACGGAGTATAGTGTATCTCTATTTTCCACTTTTGATTCAGTGAGCTCTTATTTGCTATATCTATTTAAGAGACTAGATGAAGTAAGCACTTATATTATGATTATTATTGGTATTTATATTGCGCCAACTAATTCAGCAGCGCTTTACATTATTATGAAAGGGGGGGGGGCAATTTACAATAAATAAGACAATTACACAAAAACAATAGGTAGGAGGACCCTGCTCAAACAAGCTTACAGTCTAGAGGAAACTTATATGTTACATATTTCTAAGAGACTAGGTATAACTTTATAATATCTATGAGACAGATAGATCGATATATGGACTGATGTTATATGCTTTATCTTGTCACATTACACATATTTATTATTATTATTAGTGCTGGCCTTTTCTTTTTTTTTTTCTTTATAGTGAAATCTGGATTTGCCCTCTATCATTTAAGGATGATAATGCAAGATGAGAAATAAAGCCATTAGGTTAGTGACCTTTAAATGAAAACTGGGACTCGTTTAATCCATTATTTTTTCAGAAATTAGAGGAAGTGGGTCAGATGTTGCCCACAAAACATGACTTGCACATTGAGACATCTCGCAGAAAGTATTAATTTCAATATAACATAATAGCTATTTTTGATCACTGTAGTGTATTTTGTAAGAAGAGTAAAAGGTACCTGTTACGGCAGTCCCCCGTGTTCGCATCACAGTCCCTTGCACAGTCACATGGGCGGCAGCCATTCTCCCCAAATCCCCAGTATCCCAACATGCAGCGGTCACAGTAAGGGCCGGCCACACCAGGTTTGCAGTAACAAAATCCTGTCTTTGAATGGCACTTTGCACTTAGGTTTAATGTTTCATTTGCTGAACCAACGAGATGACAAAAACATTCTGTAACAAAAAAAAAAATCTGTCACATTTCGTTACATAAATCAAATTTTATTATTAGGAAAATAAATAAATCATTCAGTTACGAATATTTATTTAAAAAGGAATGTGAAAAATAAACAGTTATTCAGTGGGAATAAGCCGGTGAATTTCAGGTTTTACTCAACAAAATCCCCCAAAATCTCCAACCCCAAGTTTGAAATTTACCTTTTATGTTCCCCAAAATTCCAAGTTTGTTGATTATAACTAAAGGGATACTATAGGCATCATCATCATAAGTATAAACAACTTTGGCTCAATGAAGCAGTTTTTGTATGTGTTTATGCAGCCCTAGTCACACCTCCCCTGGCTGTGACACTTACATCCTACATGATAAAATGGTTTCATGTTCAGTCAGATGTTTACTTGCTCTAAACGTTATCTCCTACTTTGAATATTAAACATGAATCAAACACAGGAGTCTCATGCAGGCTCTATGAAGTTATTAGGAGCAGGAGATAAGAAATTCTAAATTAAACACACTGTGCAATAAAGGAACCAAGAATAGCTAGGTTCCTTTTCAGGAACTGTTTAAGGAAGGCTGGACAAGTCACATGCAGAGAGGTTTGACTGGTGCTCTATAAACAAAGTGATTTAACACCTAAATATCAGAATTTAAGCAGTGAGACTGCGGGGCATGATCTATACACCAAAACTGCTTCATTAAACTAAAGTTGGTTTGGTGACTATAGTGTCCCTTTAAATGCATATAAAGGATTTTACTCATGATATGTCTTATGCTTTGAACCAACGTAACAGATTAAAGGATGTATAAATACTTAATGCAATGGTAAGTGGCTGTCAGCCCATAACAAATTACAGCACAGCGATAGAAGTGTCCGCTACAATTTACAAAAACAGTGAAACACGAGGCAACGTTGATCATAAAATATGAAGGATGGATAGGATCTCTCTGGATATCCAATGTACACGACAAAAAGAACAGATAAAATAACATGTAACCTGACGTATGAGACAGGCTCCGTGGACCAGTTGCCATCAACATAGACATAGAGGTAAAAAGTTTGTAATTTGTTATTAAAAGGTATATACTCAGTTATAAAAATCGGTCAGGTTAGTAGAGCATAATGGGAAGTGTAGTTGAGAAATATCTGCTGTGCAACGGATGATCATAAATGACCAAGTAATGTGAAATTTAATATCCATAGTACTAACATAGCAAACAGTTAATCACTAATTCTCACCATGTGGGATTGTATGCAAATTAATGTTTTTGCAAATAATTTTTTATTTTTAACTGGATTCAATGGGAAACTTCCATTTTTGCAAAAAAGTTTTAATTTTGTTTATATTTTTTACGGTTTTGACCTTTTAAAAAAAAAATCTGTTATTTACCATGTTTTTTTGTATGTTTTTTATGTTTTATATTTTTGTATGTTTTTTAATGTATTTGGACCATGCGTTAAAGGAACACTATAGGGTCAGGAACACAAACATGTATTCCGGACAATAAATTATTAAAACCACCATCCTGGCCCTCCTTGCTTCTCTAAATATAGTAAATCCTACTTGTATTCAGTATCTGCATGCAGAGGGTGGAGACACTGAATAGCAGTATTGCACACTGTGCAGCACTGCCCCAGGAAGCACCTCTAGCAGCCATCAGAGGAGTGGCCAGTGGAGTTATCCCTAGGCTGTAATGTAAACACTGCATTTTCTCTGAAAAGACAGTGTTTACAGCTAAAAGCCTGAAGGGAATGATTATACTCACCAGACCAAATACAATAAGCTGTAGTTGTTCTGGTGACTATAGTGTCCCTTTAAGTACAGATTTCCTTTCACATCACCAACAAAATTGTTGTGAAAGACTTGTTTATCTTCTGAATTATCTGCTATTTTTATACGTATACACGCACTGTTTCATATATGAAGCATAAGGGATGCTACTATTGCAATTGGGGAACAGTTTTCTTACTGTAGGAAAGGCACTCTCTCACTTGCAGAGTATATTTTTGCAACATGTTAATTTCTGTATTCTGCATATACCCAACATTAAAATTTTTTTTTTTAAAAAGGTATCTCTATACACTTCCACACACAAACCCCAGTGTATATCTAAAGATTTCTGACAAAAAAAATGTGCAAAGAAAAATTTGATATTTATAAAACAGAATGCTCACAGCTGTGTTCTGCATACACAGGAACTCTGGATTATTGGGCAAAATAGCCAAGATTTAATTGAATGAGCATTCCTAATGCCCCAGATGTACAGCAGAAGGAGACAGAGGCTTAATGGAACAAAGGGCTGGCATTATGGGCCCCGTGACAAGTAATGCCCTGGTCTCTGTGAAAAGCCCAATTCCACATGAATCATATCACACCATATCAAAACGCAGGAATCTGGGCTTGTGATGATGGAGCTGTGGGGCAGGTGTGTGCCCAGTCCTGCCTTTTATCTCACTTTGCTCTCTGTCTGAGCACTTGGCTAAAGGCAAACAAATGTGTGATATTTTGAATTTTTAGTAACAAAATTCCTGGCATCAGGAGCTGCAAAAAACAATAAAAAACCTCTTTGCAGGGAACATTTCCCAAAAAACAATTCAGTTTAAAAGGGATAGTAACAGATCACGTAAAATACAAAATAAGCAAAACCAAAATTAACACATTTAAAATGAAGTTACATTGACCTACCTCCCTAACTAATAACAATTTATACATTAAATGTAATTTAGAACAATTTATCATATTGACACACACTTATTAACACAATTATTGTAGTTGAAAGCAGGGACAAACAGAGTGTTTTGGGCCCTGGGGCAAATTTAGGTCATTGACCAATTGACAGCAGTCCTGCATTAAAGAGGTATTAGAGCCTAGAGACCACCAGTATAGATATTTCGATAGCACTATAGCATTAGGGATACAAACCTGTATTCTTAACGCTATTGTGCCCCAATCCCTAGTTATATACAGCCCCAGTGCTCATTCCAGCCCTGCTTGAAAGACACTTTACTGTGAGTGACAGTGTTATTGCTGTGGAGCTCTGTTATACACTCAGACACAGCAGCTCCTAGAACAAAGGGACTGTCCCTCCTAGATAGAGACACTTGGTAGGTATGCTTGAGAGTTATTTAGTAAAGGTTAGATATAAAGCG
>CAKOES020000171.1:29312-43563 GCA_933207985.1 Pelobates cultripes
GTGAAATTGACCAAAATAGTTTAAGCTAAACCACAGCTGCCAACAGTGGAAATTTAACATTTCAGGGATAATTTGGAGCGGTGTTAAATCTAGAATAAGTATGTTTTTTGTTCAGCATTGCACAAAGAGCAAAATATCATCATGAAAGAAAATGCCCACAGATCTAGGAAAATTACATTGCCAGCGCATGGGTGTATATGTGTGTGCAACGTCTGTAAATATGCATATTTATTTGTGTGTATATTTGTATGTGTGACACCTGGATCAATGCAGTGTATATTTGTGTTGATATAGTGTTCGTTTCAAAGCATGTATATAATAATACATATATATGTATAGTGTCAAGGCATATATAGTGTGTGCATTGTGGCATCATAAAGCATGTATTTGATTTAGTTTGTGTATGTTTTAACCCCAAGGTCTGTGTTACAGCGCATGATCACTCTGCCCCCTGTCCTTCCACTATCTGAAATCCTAGAACGGAAATCTCGGACAGCAACGGTCATGGGTGCTGACACTCTAAGCCAATCAGCAGCTCCCCATTTATAAAAAGGTAAATACACAGACTTGGGGGTTAAAACGTTTGTGAAGGTGAGCCAGTACCAGAAATCTCCGGATACCATAACAACGTCATTTCATGGAACTTGAAAAGAAATTGTTATGTGGCAGGGTATTGCATTAAAGTTTTGTATACCTGTACAGCATGGTTATAGCAGATTGACAGCCACTCACACAATAACAACAGATCCAGATTGATTGATAGTACGCACATTTTCTTTTTCCTTTACACTGATTATTTTTTTATTTAACCAGCTCTGTCACCCCAACCCCCCAGAAAATGGATATTTAATACAGATAAAATGTTTCTGAAATACTCATAAAGACTTCACTGGAATTTCACTGATTCTAATGCAATAAAAAGATACCATAAGACAAAATATTTGACAAAACTTGACAATAAGGTGGAGCTACGAATGTCAAGCACTGTAGCGCTTGAGTACAGCAGTGACATCGGCTCCTGGAAGATAATGAACCAGGAGCTGAAGAAGATGTACCAGATCAAGATGGCGGTGGCCGCGGGGCACAAGTCCAGGTAAGAAAAGACTTACCTACGCCCTTAGCTTCCACACACCAAGCGGCGATGTAGGTGACAGAGGTGGTTTCAAGAAAAGGCTCCCAAGAGAAACTGTGTGAATCTTGACACTTCACAGAGCTCCATAGTGGAACAGCTTACAGTAAAGTGTAGTGTGTGAGTGTATCACAGAACTTCACAGCAAAACAAAAACACACACACACACAGTAATTTGTTGTGTCCACAAGTGTATCACAGTCTGTACTTACCTTTGCAGGCTACGGGGGAGCTGAGGGGCTCTGTGAGGTCTCTATAGTACCCAGACTTGCATCTCTGGCAGCGGTACCCCTCAGTGTTGTGTTGACAGTTCTCACAAACTCCTCCGGTTCTCCTACCGGAGGACAGCCAGACATCCAGGTCGAAACGGCAGCTGGAAGCGTGGTTATGGCAACGACACCCTAATTGTGGAATGCAATACACAAAGTGAGTCTTACTCTGTATATCCATGTTCTAAATCAGAACATTGTGCAACCAACGAGAGGAAATCAAAATACAGAGTCAATGTCCTACCGGCTGCACCTGCTCTTCAGTCTGAACTTACATATTGCAGTACACATTGTAAACCTGGTATATATAACGAGATGTTAGGGTTAAACAAATTCTGATATCTCACAAGCCTCAGAGACTTGTGTTAACTCCCTTAAAGATCAACAACTGTCTATGCATTACTAGCAGTCTCTTACTTCAACATACCTGCCAGATTCAGCAGGGGCAACACAAATTTGGGCCCTAGTCCCACTCTCATGGGCATCCTCAGTAGTGGAACACCAGAGAAAAGGGGCCAATAAGTCCAGAATGTTATACCAAGCTGCAGATACTCAATAATCAAGACATTATTTGCTGGTGCATGAGGTGCTAGACTGTGATATTTACAAAGAATGTAATTTATCGTTAAGGATTTCATGGATCAGAGCCTTGCACATTTTATTTGGTGGAATTCTGGTATTCCATTCCTCACATTTTATCTGTACCAGACATAATCCTAGGCATGGTCAATTGTGTTGGCAAGTATTATGAAATCTTTACCCATACTTACGTCTGCATGCATTTGGTGCCCCAGTCTTGCCATCGCCAGGCCTCCATGGGTGATCATTGTATAGTGGGGCACACCTTTCACAATGGTCTCCTGCTGTGTTGTGTTGGCAAACACACTTCCCATGTACCTGATCAAGAAGAAAACAGTACAATTAAACGTAGCCAGAACAATGTGCAGCTGTATGTATGTATAATATACACACAAGGCTTAAAATGTAATTTACTATGCTACTAGACAGGCCTAAACGTTATTTAACGTTATTCAAATTTTTACTCAACAATGGCTAGTGGGTGAATGGAAATTTTAATAGATATTATATATCAGGGTTATTCACTAAAGTGAGACTCTAAGATGAACTTAATGTGAATTTAAATTTAAAAGATAAAATAGCTGAACTGAAAAAACACCACTAAATAAACTATCCTTTCCATTCAGCTACTCTGACCTTAAATTTTAAATTCTCCTTGAATTCTCACTTAGTGCATAACCTGTAACACTAGTAATATTAAAGGACCACTATAGTGCCAGGAAAATAAACTCGTTTTCTTGGCACTATGTAGTCCTTAGGTCCTCCCCACCCTCAGGGCCCGACTTCCGCTGGGCTGAAGGGGTTAAAACCCCTTCAGCCACTTACCTTTCTACAGCGCTGGGCTCCCTTGGCACTGGTGACCTCTCCTCCTCCTGCTAACGTCAGCGCCAAATGCGCGTGCTCATTCAAACCGCCCAAAGGAAAGCATTACTCAAATTTATGTAGAGCAAGTTTTCGCACAAAAAGGTGCAGATCCTTGATCCACATGAACTTATCGAAGGGTAGAGTTGGTACAAATGAGATGACACTGTCAGCATCTCTACACCAAACATTACTATCTAACTTGTTCGACAAAAAACCTGCCATTGTATTAAAAGTAAGATTCTGCTCAGTAACCCAGGTATTGAAACCTTAAACTTCACAGTGAGAATCGCGGAAGTGGCCTCTAGTGTCTGTCAGTGAGACAGCCACTAGAGGCTGGATTAACCCTCAGTGTAAACATAGCAGTTTCTCTGAAACTGCATTGTTTTCAGCTGCAGGGTTAAAACTAGAGGGACCTGGCACCCAGACCACTTCATTGAGCTGAAGTGGTCTGAATTCCTATAGTGGTCCTTTAAAGGAACACTATAGTCACCTAAATTACTTTAGCTAAATAAAGCAGTTTTAGTGTATAGATCATTCCCCTGCAATTTCACTGCTCAATTCACTGTCATTTAGGAGTTAAATCACTTTGTTACTGTTTAAGCAGCCCTAGCCACACCTCCCCTGGCTATGATTGACAGAGCCTGCATGAAAAAAACAAAAAACTGGTTTCACTTTCAAACAGATGTAATTTACCTTAAATAATTGTATCTCAATCTCTAAATTGAACTTTAATCACATACAGGAGGCTCTTGCAGGGTCTAGCAAGCTATTAACATAGCAGGGGATAAGAAAATCTTAATTAAACAGAACTTGCAATAAAGAAAGCCTAAATAGGGCTCTCTTTACAGGAAGTGTTTATGGAAGGCTGTGCAAGTCACATGCAGGGAGGTGTGACTAGGGTTCATAAACAAAGGGATTTAACTCCTAAATGGCAGAGGATTGAGCAGTGAGGCTGCAGGGGCATGTTCTATACACCAAAACTGCTTCATTAAGCTAAAGTTGTTCAGGTGACTATAGTGTCCCTTTAACAATTTGAAGAAATATTCACGAGACTTTTACACACAGAAACCCCTGAATTCAAACAGTCCTTGACATTACACAAATACACCCTTTTACTTGGCAATACAGAAACTCCTAACAAATACTTCCTTTAATTCGACAAACTGACATGCCACACAAATACACAATTTTATTCAAACATACGGACACTCCACACAAATACATCCCTGTATTTACACAAGTTGATTTACTAAAGTATGAATGAAAAGCCATCTGGCTGTGAATGGGCCATTCAGACTGCTAAATCTGTACATTGCTCACACTATTTAACAATGTCTGGATTTGTAGCCAGACCGAATACTACAGGACAGTTGAAATTCAGACCCGAAAACTTCAAATCTGGGCCTGGAATTTAAAAATCTAAACTATTTGCCCGCGAACAGCACTATATTTCCATGGTAAGTTTCATAAAAGATGAGACTCTCCTATCAGTGCCGTCTACTAAGATTTCAAATACTTCATTGTTGCCCAGTAACTATTAAGGCCCCATCCCTTGTCCCCCCTTGACCCTACCCCATGGCATTGTGTGGGGTCTTTAAATGATACAATGAGGGGTGGGGGAGGGTGGACAGATCACTGTTCTCCATCTGCCCCTCCCTGGTCAGCAGGTGAGGTCATTAAATAAAAACATTTTAAAAATATATTTTTTTATAATATTTTAGAATACATGAGGGGAGAGGGTTAATCTAATGTCTTCCCACCAGCATCAAATAGTACTTCAAGTTATCGTTTGCCTGGAAGAATCGAGTGATCGATTTGCGAATACAATTCTGTTTAAAATCAGTGCTTTGTACATAATCCGAATCCTATACTTTGTATAAGATTCCGGTGTGAAAAGAACTGATTTTATTTATTTTTTTAAAAATTTATTATTGTTATATTTTGAAACTTCAGATAGGTGTTAAGCCAAATTGTTAGAGAAATTGGTTCTCATTTCTTAACGGCCAATAATACCCTTATCATCATTTGTTTCAGTTTGACTTTTCTTTTCTTTACTGTTTTGGTCTTCTGATTTATTTGTTATAAAAAATAACAAAAAACTATCTTTATTTAAACATTTATTTTTTGCATGGATATACTATATGGCAAACATTTAGAAAGTGCGACAATAGACTAAAACTATTATACATTTAGCTGATTAAGTTCTTGTTATTATTTAGATTTGTATAAGCCTAATGTATATAGTGTGTACCAACATTCATTCTTCACATACATAATGAACGTACAAATAAGTCAAAACAGGTCATGGAAACATGAAAACCGAAATAGCTATTAAAATAATAAAGTATGGCAGGTCGGGAAATGAACAGGGGGATATGCTCTAGTATAATGTTCAGACTTAACCCTCGGAAGCAATATACATTTTAACAATTCGAATACAGTTTGAGGATATATCCTAAACCGGAAAATGGGTTTCCCGTAGTTCTATAAAACCCCTTCTATATTTCGTTCTCGTGTTCCAATTGGGCGGATTAATTTATATGTATTCAGTATTTAGGCAAAATCAACTGTATTTAAAATAGAGATTTTGTTCTAGTTTGACCATATGGATGATGTGCATGGAAATCTCGTCAGCATTTCGATAAATCCCCTTTTCCATTTTGCCCTGGTATTCTATCTGACTGGTTATTTCTGGCCACTTAGACTCTGAGGATATCTTCCAGTTTCTGGCTAATATAAGTTTTATAGCCATAAATATATGTATTAAAAATGCTTTTTGTTCAAAGCTGCAAATAGGCAAGTCAAGATAATAATTTGAGGAGATAGTTCTTCTTGTATATGTAAAATTTGAAAAATTCTGATAATATTTTTTTGAAATCTCTGCCAAGCCATTACATACACACCACATATGGTATAGTGTTCCTACCGAAACTTAACATCTCCAGCAGAGATGCGAGTAATTATGTTTGGATTTATTGATTCTAGACATGTGCAATTAGTTTCGGTCCGAATTAAAATTTGCCCGAATTTCAGGTAATTCGGACATTCGGTGCTTCTGAATGTCCGAATAGCTGAATTGCCAAAGTGCCGAAATTACCAAATTTCCGAAATGTAGTAGTGCCGAAGTGCCAAATTGCTGAAGTGCCTAAGTACAGTATTGCCTAAGTACTAATATACTTACCCAGTAAGAAGAAGAATGTTACATTGTATACAATTTTAAATAAAAAGTATACAAACATAGCCAGAATTCAGCTGTAAGCATTTGCAACACTTACAACAATCAAGTAACACACATTTATATAAAATGTAAGTTACTTGGCCAGTCATGTAATGACAGGAATGAATAAGTAGATAACTCAGTAATTCCTACGGTATTAGGCAGCTATCTACTAAAAGGCTGAAAGACCTAAATTGGTCTACCATGGGAATTAGGGAGTTATCTACCAAGTGGCGGCAAGTGAAGTCCCGAAATGACGAATTCCCGAATTTCGGAATGCCGAACATTTTCCCCATGCACATGCCTAATTGATTCTGTAAGGAGTATGATATTATCTGTGAATAATTTTGAAAAAGGTTTCATGTAGGCTAAGGGTGATTTTTCTGACTTGTATAAAAGCCTACCACCATTCATCTACTGGAAAAGCTTTATTTAATTCTTCTTCCCATTTACTTAATGATTGACGTTTATCTGTATCCTCAAAACATTTTAATAATTGGGTAGTTCTAAAAATGTGTTTGTTTTGGAAATGTTTATTAATAAGATTTTCAAAGTCAGGGTATTCCTTCATCTCTAGGGAAGTAATCAAATGTTTAACCCCTTAAGGACACAACTTCTGGAATAAAAGGGAAACATGACGGAATATTTCCGTCATGTGTCCTTAAGGGGTTAATTCTGATATAGTTATAGAATTCTTGTTCTAAATATCCAAATTGAATTTGCAATTCGGCAAATTATTTAAGATTCCTTAATGGGGCTATTTGTGAGAAATTATGAATATTACAGTGTCTGCATTTAATTAAATCAATATCTCTGATATGAAACTGTTGGACTTCAATAGGTGTAGACAGGAAAAACTGATTAGAAAAGCACTGATTTTCAGGTCAGGCTGACCGGCTCTCCCCTACAGCCAGTTACTTCTTGTAGCATGGCAGAGTGCAGCCCTGAGCTTTCCACCCGCAGAGCCAAGCCTCTTAGCCTGGTATCTGCTGCAGGCTGTGTGAAGGGCGCGGGTTATATGAATGACATCATATCCCTGCTCCCTGTGTATCACACAGCGCGGCTGGCGCCCAGTGATGAGGCTGGGCTGTAAGACAGGTCTCCACACTGCCGGACAGCATGCACCCCAGGGACCAGACTGAACATTTGTAAGTATGTAATTGTGTGAATGCATGAATGTCTCTGTATGCATGTATGTAAGTCTCTGTATGCATGTATGTATGTCTCTGTATGCATGTCTCTGTATGCATGCAACAGTATGTACATATGTATGTCTTTGTATGCCTGTATGTATGTATGTTTCTGTATGATGGTATGCCTCTGTATGTATGTATGTCTCTGTATGCCTGTATGTCTCTGTATGTATGTTTATGTATGTCTCTGTATGTATGTGTCTGTATCATGGTATACCTCTGTATGCATGCATGTCTCTGTATGCCTGTATGTATGTGTCTCTGTGTATGTATGTGTCTGTATGACGGTTTGCCTCTGTATGCCTGTATGTATGTTTCTGTATGCCTGTATATCTCTGTATGCCTGTATATATAAACAAAGTATATATATATGTGTCTGTATGACAGTATGTATTTCTCTGCATGCATGCATGTCTCTGTATGCATGCATGTATGTATGTCTCTGTATGCATGCATGCATGTAACTGTATGCATGTATGTCTTTGTATGCATGTTTCTGTATGCCTGTATGTATGTATGTATGTATGTCTCTGTATGACGGTATGCCTCTGTATGTATATATGTCTCTGTATGACGGTATGCCTCTGTATGTATATATGTCTCTGTATGTACGTTTATGTATGCCTGTATGTCTCTGTATGTATGTGCATGTATGTTTCTGTATCACGGTATGCCTCTGTATGCATGCATGCCTCTGTATGCCTGTATATATATATATATATTTATATTATATATATATATATATATATATATATATATATATATGTGTGTGTGTCTGTATGACAGTATGTGTATGCATGCATGTATGTCTCTGTATGCATGCGTGCAACGGTATGTACATATGTATGTATGTCTTTGTATGCATGTTTCTGTATGCCTGTATGTAGGTTTCTGTATGACGGTATGCCTCTGTATGTATGTATGTATGTATGTATGTATCTCTATGTATGCCTGTATGACTCTGTAAGTATGTGTATGCATGCCTCTGTATGTATGTATGTCTCTGTATGCATGCATGTATCTATGTATGTCTCTGTATGCATGCATGTAACGGTATGCCTTTATGTACGTATGTATGTATGTCTTTGTATGCATGTTTCTGTATGCCTGTATGTATGTATGTATGTATGTGTCTGTATGACGGTATGCCTCTGTATGTATATATGTCTCTGTATGCCTGTATGTCTCTGTATGTACAATTCTGTATGCCTGTCTCTGTATGTATGTGTCTGTATGTATGTTTCTGTATGTCTGTATGTCTTTGTATACCTGTATGCCTCTGTATGCCTTTATGTTTCTGTATGCGTCTGTATGTCTCTGTATGTATGTGTATGTCTGTCTGTATGTATGCGTCTGTATGCCTGTATGTCTTTGTATGTATGTTTCTGTATGTCTGTATGTCTCTGTATGCCTGTATGTATGTGTCTGTATGATGGTATGTGTATGTATGTATGTCTCTGTATGTGTGTATATCTCTGCCTGTATGTCTCTATGTGACTGTGTCAGTCTGTGTGTGTGTCAGTATGTCTGTGTATGTGTGTCAGTATGTCTGTGTCAGTATGTCTTTGTGTGTCAGTATGCATGTGTGTGTTAGTATGACTATCTGTATCAGTATGTCTGTCTGTGTGTACCAGTATTCTATATGTGTGTGTGTCAGTATGTCTGTCTATGTGTGTACAATTATGTCTCTGTGTGTGTCAGCCAGTGTGCCTGTATGTGTATGTGTGTGTGTGTGAGAGAGTCAGTATGCCTGTAACAGTGTGTCTGTGTGTGTGTGTGTGTGTGTGTTCATGTGCCGGTCAGTGAGTGTGTGCCTGTGCCTGTCAGTGAGTGTGTGTCAAATCAGCAAGTGTGTGTGCACCTGTCAGTAAATGTTCCTGTTTAGGTGACTGCCCCCTCTCTCAATCACATGAGAAAGGTGTTTTTATTCTCATCTTGGTGTAATGGGCCACTTGACTGGATTTGCCCCCATGCCTAAGGCTGCCAGCCCTCCCCTGATGAAGATTGTCATCAGAAACTTTTTCACAGAATTTTGTCCATTGTGACGAAATCGAGGCTACAATGAATAGCTCGCATAGGGGTATTTATTAAGGTGAAAATTCAAAGTGAATTTCAAATTTAAGGCCACAGTGGTTGACACATTCTCTAATAGAGCTATGCTTTCAGTTTAATTTTGGCTATTTTAGCCTTAAATTTGAAATTTTCCTTTGAATTTTCACGTTAGTAAATAACACTGTTACTGCATGTTGGGGATAAAACATGTGAAACAGAGAAATAGAATCTTGCAAAGCATAGGACAAAATATAACATTTTGAAAAAACAATATTAAAAAATTCAACTAATTGAATGTGCAGAATTCTTCAGCCATTTTGACAACTCACTGTTTTGTAATTAAACAACTCATTAATGTCAATCCATGAACATTCCTTGCCCTTTATAGTTGCTGCTACTTGTATCAAGAACTTACATGGTCCAGATTTTACAGCAGGTTTTTTCCCCCCCAGTTTTTGTTGAACACACACAAATACGCTCAATGCCTCATGTCTACAACAATAAAATGAATCTTTCAGACTGATACAGCATCTAGCCTTGATTCCAATTGGCCCCTCTTTTTTTTTAAATGTTTTTTTTTTTGCAAGGAGTCAAAACAGATAAAACAGATACAGCTGATGGCGGCTTTGCGATTCTGAGCAGATAAAGTTCTGCAGTCCTCGTGTGACTCTGCCAGTAATGTTTTAATCCAGAGTAAAAGCTGTATTTTTGTTATTTTTTTCCCCTGCGTCCAGCTGCTCTTTGAATTGTCGATCTAGCAGTAGAAAAGCACAGTGCCCGGGGGTGACCCTGCCTGGCACCGCTTAGATCAGATAGTTTGGAAATCTTCCTGGGGATTTATCAAGGGAAAAAAGACACAAGATGTTTGGACAAGAGATGATTTTTGGAAATGGAGGGGACTTACAGGAGGAATGCATAAACAGCCACTAAGAAACGCACTGTGAAAAACAAACGTTACCTCGGGTGACCTGGAGACCCCGGGGAAAAATATTCCAGAAAATGTATATGTATTTATATATAAATGTGCATATTGGGGCCTTCCTTGCAACTCTATAATGAAATGTATTAGAAATGTATTAAAACACTAGATATTTAGTTATCATGATTAATTTTCTTTATTTTATGCTTTTTAGAATAGGACTTAAATTAACCACCCATTCTAAAATAATAATAATACTTCTGCAATTGAAAGATTAGCTCAGTGACAGCATTCTTCTATTTTAACATGCCATATACCGTACTCAATAAACTCCTGTAAAAGCCTCCATTGGAATCTTCCCAGGCTCAGGAGGCCCATCGGGTAGCTCATGCACACAAGGCCACACGGTGGACATCTTTTATTGGGGGCCCAATCGGGCCCTTTAGCAGCCTGACATGGCCCCCTGATCTCTACAAAAGCTGCGGTGCTGGGAGGAACTGAGTACAAGTCACTTCCTCTGAGTTTACCAACAAGCCGTGCAGAGGAGAGGACCAGAGAGGAGGGAGACTGAAAGCCAGGACCAGGGAAAATAGAGAGCAGACTCACATCACATAGCCAGAAGTCATTGGACCCCAGGCAAGCCACCCCGCTGTACCGAACAGGTATGGAAGCAGGGGGTGACTATAAAAAAGTTATGTGACCTTTGTGTGTATATGTTGTTATCTGTGTACATGTGTTATCTGTGTGTCTGTACATGTATTTGTGTGTATGTGTGTGTATCTGTATGCCTGTATGTGTTATCTGTGTATATGTATGTTTGTAGGAGTGTCAGTGTTTGTATCTGTATCTGCATGTGTGTCAGTGTGTCTGCATGTATTTGTCTGTGTATCTACATGTGTGTCAGTGTGAGTCAGAGGTTTAGTTACCTGTTAGTAGGTTCCCTCTTTAGTGAGAGTTCCTAAAGTACTGGCATTAAATCTTAACAGAGAAAACAGGGCTTTTGTGAGTCATTTTCTAAGTCAGACAAATGTTCTGGAAACTGACATAGAGGTTCAATTATCCAGGTTTGCTAGGTAATAATCAATACTTTGCATGTATATGTGTAAAAGAGCTGATTACCGTGAGTGAGGCTCGGCCTAATTATCACAGTAAATGGGTATCTGCTGTTGATCCCCCACTGGAGAGGTGCCAGCTGTGAGTTATGCAGAAAAGGAGGGGTGATGGAGCGGTCGGGACCTGCCACTACCCTCTGTGGATTAGTGTACGCCAGCCTGCAGGGCCTCATGTTCAGAGAGAGGGACACAGCTTGGCCCCTGAACAGATATCCTGATCAGAGTTGTACATATATTTGGCACCTATGGCACCATAGTAACGGCAAATTATTTTAGTGGTTATGGTGCTAGGAGGCCAAGTGTCCAGTCCACCCATTTTCCTGCTATACAATGCCTGCTCTTTGTTCTTTAACATGTACCTTCCTCCCCTTCCTGTACCCCACTTGTGTTTCCAACTTATCTCTTCCCACTTGCTCTCCGCTCTCCCCCTGTTAGCAATAATTACTAGTGCCTTGACTGGATGTGTTGCAGAGCTTACTGTTGCTGGTAACATTTGACTGTCTGTCCCCTCTGGTCTCTATAATGAAACCTTAAGACAGCCAAGGAGTTATGGTAAGGCTTAGAGGAATTGCATGGAATTAGCAGTCTAGGGGCAGAGCCTAGCCTTTGCTGCGAATGGACGCGTGTTTCCTCGGCTTCGTGCACAAACGAGCAATATTGGCTTATTTATAACAAAAATACACCTCAAATCAAGGAAATATTGTGACTCAGATTGGTGTGCACAAAGATGGGTAGCAAATCCAGAAAAGCCCGGCCTGATAAACTCAGATTGGGTAGTGATATCGGAGATCTCTTCCAACAGGTCAGAAGTGCTGCTGGACCTACCGGGAACTTCCTTCTTGGCTACACAGACTCCTCGGAGAAACTATCACTCCACGAGGAGGATGATCCCCTACCTCCGAGGCCAAAAGCAACTAATGCCCCGAAGCAAACAGACTCCTCGACGGTCATGACAGCGGTGCTGAAGACCTTGCTGGCTGAACTGCAGGTCACACTGTGAACGGACGTGGCGGCAAACAGATCAGACTTCGTGGCCCTCAAGGATCGGCTCCAGGCGGTGGAACAAACCACGAGCAACCACACACCACGACTCAGGACCCGGGAGAAGTCTTCTCAAGAGGTACATCATATCCTGGAGACCCAGGAAAGGCGCACAGTGGCTCTCAAAGACACACGCTGCAAAAACAACCTCAAGATACGAGGTATATCGGACGAAACTGAAGCGGCTGAACTGCCTTATCTATTAAGAAGGCTCTTCACAGATTTACTCACCCCTAAGCAAGCCAAGAAGATACAGCTGAAGGGCTGCTTCAGGCTCCCTAAGTCAGCCAGAGTGCCCACCACAGCAACACGTGACGTGGTGGTCCAGTTTGCATCCAGTCAAGACAAGGCCGTACTCACATCAGCAGCCAGAGAGAGATCACCTCAACTTTGAATCCATGCAACTTCGACGACTTGTCCTCTGGCACCCTGGCTTGGAGATGATCCCTTCGTCGATCACCACGATCTTCCGGACGCACCAGATCCGCTACTGATGGACTCCACCGCGTAAACTCTCTGTGTCCCATGGTGACACCCAGCTATCCATCTGAGACATCACGGCTGCAGAGGCTGCATTGAGAACTCTGGGCCTGCCACGGGACATGCCCCCAAGAGCCTTACCTGCAGCTCCCTCTCATAATTGGGACCCATCCAGAGTTAACCCGTTCATCCCGAGGCGTCCCACCGCTGATCCATATGTCTCAGCAATGACCTGAGACCTGCAAGCAAGT
This sequence comes from Pelobates cultripes, assembly GCA_933207985.1. NCBI lineage: Eukaryota > Metazoa > Chordata > Amphibia > Anura > Pelobatidae > Pelobates > Pelobates cultripes. The sequence continues at coordinate 42,419 of CAKOES020000171.1, forward strand.
TGTAGCCTGGCAGCTATGCAGTCCAAGAGGACATTGCTGTTCCTGAGCTTGAAAGTACCCCCTTTCTATTTTTATATGGCTCCTTTTATGTATTGACTCACAGCCGATAAGATCATCTTTTAAATATTGATTTCTTAGTTTCTCACCCATTCACACTACCGAACGATAACAGCTCCATTAATCCTCCCCCTCCCTGCCCCCCCTCCAAATAGCGATCACATGCACTCTGTAAAACTTAGCGATCGGCTAGCAATGTGATACCACAGTTTCTCACTATGTTTATTACTAAGATTTGCTTCCACATACTCTCAAAAAAAATTAGCAACTGTCATGCATGCCATTACAATGTCAAGAAATATAAATGCTAATGTGCTGGACTCTATTGTGTTGCTATTTTGACATTGTCAGCCTGCTTGTTATCCTGTTTTACACAAAAAAATTATGAATTTATAAAACAAAGAATTAGCTGTCTAAATGAAAGACTTTATCAACATGAAGCTGACTGAGGGCAGAGACCTAGAGAAACATCTGATTTAAATGTCACAGTTAATTATCATTTTAATTCTACTGGAAGGAAACATAATTAAGTGATTCTGATTTCAATTATTCAAGCACTATACCAGGCTACCCCAAACTCCGGCCCTCCAGATGATATACTACAACTCCCATGATTCTCAGCCTCTCTCTTTCATTCATAGAATCATGGGAGTTGTAGTTCTGGAGGGCCGGAGTTTGGGGAAGCCTGCTCTAGACACTAGAGAGAATGTCGCTGTAAAATATTATAACACACTTTAATCCCTTAAGGTCGGAGGTAATTATCCAAGTTCTGAACCAAAACAAAATCTTGAGCTATAGGTTTGTTCCACCATGACAAGTACATATTAGATATATTTTTTTAAAGGGCAGAAAAGGCATTCATTTAACATCCTATAGGTTTACCAAACACAGCATTACGTGAATAGAATATAAACAGAATGTTAAAATATCGAGGGGTAAAATGAGGAACAAAACTAATATTTTTGTTTTTTGCTTATAATTATTTTTACACATCCAGTGCAAGTAATTAACGAAAACTCAAATAGATTTATATATCAGTCCTGATGGTTAAATGACTAACATATTTAGAATCTAAATACATTTTTCAG
>CAKOES020000172.1:0-43509 GCA_933207985.1 Pelobates cultripes
GGCCCACACCACCGCTATGCACTCCTTTTCAATGGCAGTGAATATACTTCACTGTGCAAAAGTTTACGGCTTAGATAAGCCCCGGGTTGCTCGCCACCATCTGCTCCGACTTGGCTCAGTACTGCTCCCAGTCCAAGCATAGAAGCGTCTGTATGGACGAGAAAGTGTTTAGTTGGATCAGGAGAAGAAAGTACAGGTGATTTAATGAGCGCCGTCTTGAGCTGTTGGAAGGACTGTTCACACTCTGGGGCCCATACTACTATCTTGGGGAGGTTTTTACACGTTCCTATATGGCACTTACTGGGCTTTAGGGTCAGTCCAGGCTCCATAATCCGGTCTATTACGGCTCCTATGTGGGTCAGGTGTTCGGGCCAGGAGCTGCTAAAAATGTCTATACCATCCAAGTAGGTGTGTACTGTGTGTGTATCAGGGATCCTTAGGACAGGTGTGTCAATCCATATCTGCCAAGTGACCCATGTTGGGGTAACATTCCCCTATTCTGATCTGTGGCCAGTGTGTATCAGGGGCTCTTGAGGACAGGTGTCAATCCATATCTGTGCCAAGTGACCCTATGTTGGGGTAACATTCCCTATTCTGGTCTGTGTCAGTGTGTATTAGGGATCCTTAGGACAGGTGTCAATCCATATCTGCCAAGTGACCCGATGTTGGGGTAACATTCCCTATTCTGCTCTTTGTCAGTGTGTATCAGGGATCCTTAGGACAGGTGTCAATCCATATCTGCCAAGTGACCTGATGTTGGGGTAACATTCCCTATTCTGCTCTGTGTCAGTGTGTATCAGGATCCTTAGGACAGGTGTCAATCCATATCTGCCAAGTGACCCGATGTTGGGGTAACATTCCCTATTCTGCTCTGTGTCAGTGTGTATCAGGGATCCTTAGGACAGGTGTCAATCCATATCACAAGGGACCATGTTGGGGTAACATTCCTATTCTGATCTAGCCGTGTGTATCAGGGGCTCTTGGAGGACAGGTGTCAATCCATATCTGCCAAGTGACCCTATGTAGGAGGAACAGTCTCTATTCTGCTCTGTAACAGTGTGTACTAGGATCCTTAGGACAGGTGTCAATCCATATCTGCCAAGTGACCCTATGTTGGGGTAACATTCCCTATTCTGCTCTGTGTCAGTGTGTATCAGGGGCTCTGAGGACAGGTGTCAATCCATATCTGCCAAGTGACCCTATGTTGTGGTAACATTCCCTATTCTGCTCTGTGTCAGTGTGTATCAGGGATCCTTAGGACAGGTGTCAATCCATATCTGCCAAGTGACCCGATGTTGGGGTAACATTCCCTATTCTGATCTGTGCCAGTGTGTATCAGGGGCTCTGAGGACAGGTGTCAATCCATATCTGCCAAGTGACCCTATGTAGGAGGAACAGTCCCTATTCTGTTCTGTGTCAGTGTGTATCAGGGAACCTTAGGACAGGTGTCAATCCATATCTGCCAAGTGACCCGATGTAGGAGGAACAGTCCCTATTCTGATCTGTGTCAGTGTGTATCAGGGATCCCTAGGACAGGTGTCAATCCATATCTGCCAAGTGACCCTATGTAAAAAAGGCCTGATGAGATGAGCTGCCTTGGGCTAAAAATGGTCCACACGCTGTTGTATTTTAGCTCTGAATGCCTGTTGACTTGCGTGACTTATCCGCCACCAACTTGGGTTCAAGCCACCAGTGTGTACTTTATAAATGGCTTTATAAAGCAGTGTGTACTTTATAAATGGCTCCACCTGCCACCCGTACAGAAACACAGTCTCCAGTTAGGAGGACCAACCAAGCATCTTCTTCCATCTGCCTGTTACAAAAATCAATGCCGTGTACACGTCCACTGATAGGAGACGCGAAGGTATTAAACTGATAAAAATAGTACTAAACACACCACTCCTATCTGGTGTCACATTAGCTTGACCGCGCAGTGCCCCAAATTTGCAGTAAGAGGACCGACCAAGCCTCTTCTTCCATCTCCCTGTTACAAAAATCAAAGCCGTGTACACGCCCACTGATAGGAGACGCGGAAGGTATTAAACTGATAAAAATAGTACTAAACACACCACTCCCATCTGGTGTCACATTAGCTTGACCGCGCAGTGCCCCAAATTTAATGTGATCTGTGAGTAAGGTAAACGGTTGTCCATACAAGTAGGTTGCAGCTTTTTGAGGGCCCACACCACCGCCATGCACTCCTTTCAATGGCAGTGAATATACTTCGCTGTGCAAAAGTTTACGGCTTAGATAAAAATCAATGCTGTGTACACGTCCACTGATAGGAGACGCGGAAGGTATTAAACTGATCAGAACAATACTAAACACACCACTCCTTTTTTTTGGTGAGGCTTTACAGGACAGAGTGCTTCTCCACGGACATGTTAACTCACGGGCAGCTGGCTCATCAAGGAACCACAGCAGCTTTCCATGTACAGGTAAGACACGTGCAGCCGGTAAGGGTTCAGGCTCTTCTTCCTGGAGGATACGCTGCAAGCCTGTTGAACGAGGTGACCTTGCTCGGGTCCCAGGTGTACGGTTCCTAAAATGGCTGCCATATACACGTCCACTGATAGGAGACGCGGAAGGTATTAAACTGATCAGAACAATACTAAACACACCACAAATAAGGTTTCTCTCCTGTATGGCTCCTCAAATGATGCTTAAGATTAGAAGCGGCTGAAAAGCATTTCTCACACTCCGAACAAAAATATATTTTTTTAACATTCTCTCCACTTTGAACGAAATGACGTTTGGGAAGAGATTAACATAATTAAACACAGGCAGTAAAAATACAGTTTTTAGCCATACCCTGTAACTTTAAAACTACACATCCATCTTCATAATTACATATTTGGAATCAGCACACTTAAAACATAAACATAACCAAAAATCAGCCAAATCCATCCAGGGGTTAAAAAGTTAGCTGGAGGTCCTTTTATGACCGACGGCAAGCACATTTTCCTGCCCAAAACAGTTCCATAGATTTGGGCTGTGAGGTCGGTCTATTTCAGGCTGAAAAAACGACTAAGTCCCATCGCGAATGGGACTTAGTCTCTGCAGCTGAAATAAGGCTGAAAAAAAGACTAAGTCCCATCGCCGAATGGGACTTAGTCTCTGCAGCTGAAATAAGGCTGAAAAAAACGGCTGAAAAAAAGACTAAGTCCCATCGCCGAATGGGACTTAGTCTCTGCAGCTGAAATAATTTCCCATTTACTGAACCAAGTGGGAAATAGCAAGGCAGGCACAAAGGGTTTGCACCAGGTCTGGGGACACAGGGGACACCGTCTTAAAGGGGCCGTGTCCCCAACAAGTCTGGGGACACGGCCTTAAAGGGGCAGTGTCCCAATCTTCCTGATGTCCCAAAAAAGGTGTTTAAAGGGCCAGCACCAGTCACATAAAGAGTCCATAAGCCCCAATATGCCCACCGACAGTCTTAAAGGGCCATACACACCAAATAAAAGTGCATACATTTTCACAATCTCCCAGGGGCCATAGTCATGCGGGAGGAGGCTGGCAAATAGGCTTCTCCACAACCCAGGGAAGCAGGGCAATTTGCCATTTAAAGGGCCCGTTACAAATAGCAGTTTGTAACAAGGTGTCAATCCATATCTGCCAAGTGACCCGATGTAGGGGGAACAGTCCCTATTCTGCTCTGTGTCAGTGTGTATCAGGGAACCTTAGGACAGGTGTCAATCCATATATGCCAAGTGACCCTATGTAGGGGGAACAGTCCCTATTCTGCTCTGTGTCAGTGTGTATCAGGGATCCTTAGGACAGGTGTCAATCCATATCTGCCAAGTGACCCTATGTAGGGGGACCAGTCTCTATTCTGCTCTGTGTCCGTGTGCATCAGGGGCTCTGAGGACAGGTGTCAATCCATATGTCAAGGTGTCAATATGTCATATGTCAGGTGTCAATCCATATTCATTGTGATTTAGGAATGTTAGGTGATTTCTGCCCTTTATGGATTAAAACCAGACTCTGTATCAACTGTGTAATTTTCCATGGGAGTTTTGCCATGGATCTCCCTCCGGCATGCCACAGTCCAGGTGTTAGTCCCCTTGAAACAACCTTTCCATCCCTATTGTGGCCAGAAAGAGTCCCTGTGTGTTTTAAAATTCGCCTCCCCATTGAAGTCAATGGCGTTTCGGGCGGTTCGCCGGTTCGCGAACATTTGCGGAAGTTCGCGTTCGCCGTTCGCGAACCGAAAATTTCGGGTTCGCGACATCACTAGCGCCCACCCCCCGCCTTCTAAATACACACACACATTCACTGACAGACACGCATACACTAGCTAACAGACATACACATTCACTAACAGATGCATACACTCTCACTGACACACACAAACTAACAGACACACACATAGTAACACACTCCCTAACACACACACACACTCCCTGACATACATTCACTAACAGACACACACACTAACAGACACACACACACACACACTCACTAACAGACACACACACACTCACTAACAGATACACACAGTAACAGAACACTCACTAACAGTCACACACACTAACAGACACACACATAGTAACACACTCCCTAACACACACACACACACCCTGACATACATTCACTAACAGACACACACACTAACAGACACACACACACACTCACTAACAGACACACACACACTCACTAACAGATACACACAGTAACAGAACACTCACTAACAGTGACACACAGGGCCGGACTGGGGGAAAAATTAGGCCCGGGCATTTTTCAATCAGAGCGGCCCCCTAAGAAGGGGGCGGGGCCAGAGAGGGTGTGTTTTGTCATCACTAATGACAAGCACGCCTCCTCTCAAAGTGAGCATGTTGGTTCAATGCGCAGAGCTGCGCTGAAGAGCTCTGGCATTAGAAAAAGGCCCTGTATTTGTTCTGCGCAGCGCAAGCAAATTTAATAACATGCTTGCGCTGTGTTTGCTTTTAAATTGTCTCTGGTGTCTCAACAAGTGGGATACCAGAGGACAAAAGGGACAGGAAAGTGTATGGTGCATGTGTTTGGAGCCTGCTTGTGGGATTGCGTGTGTGTAGAGTGTGGTGTGGTATTGTGTAAATAGGTCAATTTCATATGTGTTTGTGGTGTAATATGTGTGGCTAGGGGCTGTAGAGAGTGTGTGTATAGGTGGCATAGTGTTATAGGGGATGTAGCGAATGTGTGCATACGGGCTGTAGTGTGTGTGTATAGGTGACGTAGTGTGTGTAGGGGTTGTAGAGAGGGTGTGTTTAGAGAATGTTGTATGTGTTTGCTGACAAGGAATGTAGTGTGTGTGTAGGTGGTGCAGTGTGTGTAGGAGATCTAGTGTGTAAAGGACCCAGAGTGTGTATAGGAGATGTGTGTGTGTGTGTGTATAGAGGATTAAGAGTGCATATAAGGTAAGGGATCTAGCGTTATCTGGAGCGTAATGTATGTAGTGCTGTAGTGTGTGTGTGTGTGTATATATATATATATATACATACATATATATATTTGGACGTATTGTATGTGTGAGGGGCGCAGTGTGTGTGTATGTAAGAGGGGTGCTGTGTGTGAGGGTGTTTTTATCTGCCGTCACATTCTAATTTTCTTTGTCTGTTAACTCACTGAGGGTTATTTTATATATTATATATATATATATCTGTAAATATATATATATATATATATATATATGTGTGTGTGTGTGTGAGCGAGGGTGCTGTGTGTGAGTGAGGGTGCTCTGTGCCTGAGTGCGCTGTGTGTGTCTGGGTGCGCTGTGTGTGTCTGGGGGTGCTGTGTGTCTGGGGGTGCTGTGTGTCTCTGGGGGTGCTGTGTGTGTCTGGGTTCTGTGTGTCTGGGGGTGCTGTGTGTCTGGGGGTGATGTGTATGTCTGAGGGTGCTGTGTGTGAGTGAGGGTGCTGTGTGTGAGTGAGGGTGCTGTGTGCCTGAGTGCGCTGTGTGTGTCTGGGGGTGCTGTGTGTTTCTTCGGGTGCTGTGTGTGTGTCTGGGGGTACTGTGTGTGTGTCTGGGGGTACTGTGTGTCTGGGGTGTGTGTGCCTGAGTGCGCTGTGTGTGTCTGGGTGCTGTGTGTGTCTGGGGGTGCTGTGTGTGTCTGGGGGTGCTGTGTGTGTCTGGGGGTACTGTGTGTGTCGGGGGTGCTGTGTGTCTGGGGGTGCTGTGTGTGTCTGGGGGTGATGTGTGTGTCTGGGGGTGATGTGTGTGTCTGGGGGTACTGTGTGTGTCTGTGGGTGATGTGTGTGTGTGTGTGAGTGTGATTTTTTAATTTAAATTATTTTTTTATTTTATTAATAATAATAATTTTTTAAAAAGTTATATCCCCCCCCTCCCTTCTTACCTTTAGCCTGGGAGGGGGGGGGACCATTTTGCCTGGGACGGGGGGAGCCGTTCTGCCAGGGAGGAGAGCCATGCTGCCTGATCCCTGGTGGTCCTAGTGGTGAGCGTGAACTCTAGCCTGTAGGCTAGAGTTCACTCTCGCGAGATCTGAGCGTTGCCGCGGTAACCGTGGCAACGCTCAGAATCCCGCGAGAGGACCCGGCGGAGCTGCTGGATAGAGCTCCGCCGGTCCTCTCCTCCCTCCCTCACACCCCAGCAAGCGGCCGCCTGGAAGTGTCTCTGGGCTGGTAAAGGGAGATCTTTGATCTCCCCACCGGCCCATGGAGGCACACAGCGGGGCCGGCGCTCGGGTAGCGCTGGCCCTGCAGGAGCCGGCCGGGGAGATCCTGTGATCTCCCCTGCCGGCCTCGGCCCCACGGCCATCGCGGCCCACCGGGCATTTGCCCGGTATGCCCGATGGCCAGTCCGGGCCTGGTGACACACACTAACAGACACACACATAGTAACACACTCCCTAACACTCACACACACTCCCTGACATACACTCACTAACAGACACACACACACACACACACACTCACTAACAGACACACACACACTCACTAACAGATACACACACTAACAGACACACTCACTAACAGTCACACACACTAACAGACAAACACACTAACAGACACACTCACTAACAGACACACACACTAACAGACACACACACTAACAGACACACACACTAACAGTCCCACACAAACTAACACACACACTAACAGACACACTCCCTCATTAATACACACGCAAACATTAACACACTCACTTTTTCGTTTAGAAATGTAACCCCCCCCAGCCTCCTTACCTTTAGGAATGCTGGGGGGAGAGGGGGATTCTCCCTCTCCCTGGGGCTGCCGGTTGGTCGGCGCTGGCGAGGGATCACTTAACCCTGAGCTTTCTGCTCAGCTCCCTCGCCCGCCGCCCGCAGAGTGATGCTGGGAGCCGGAATATGACGTCATATTCCGGCTCCCGGCATCACTTTGCGGGCGGCGCACGAGGGAGCTGAGCAGAGAGCTCAGGGGAAAGTGCTCCCATGCCAGCGCCGCCCGCACAGATTTTTACTTAGCTGCCTGCCTGGCATGTCAGTTAACCACATTTGGGGCGGCTTTTTTTGCCGCCCCCTGGAAAATGCCGCCCAAGGCAAATGCCTTGTTTGCCTTGCGGCTAATACGTCCCTGCATGAGAGTATTTATACTGTGTATTGGATTTACTGTTTTTTGACCTCGGCTTGTTTGACTATTCCTGCTCTCTATTATCCTTACCTTGACCTGACTATTAATTCTGTGTATCTCTGATATCCTAGACCTCGTCCTGTCTCTCGTTTACTCTCTGTTTGCTTGCAAACTTTTCATTTATGTCTCAGGCACTATTCCAGCCACTGGACGAACCGGTACGTCTTACATTACTGTTTCCTTTAGGGTATCTCCATTCCTCCATTCCTGACACCTAAACAGTTAGCAGGACACTATAGTGTTTGGAATCATGTTTGTATTGTATTCCTAAAGTTCCTTTAAAACCACAAGTGGAAAGTGAAATAGGAACTTCAGCTAGAAGAAAGGTAAAAGGGTTACACCAACCACCAAGACCACTATAGTGATTTCAAGTGGTCATGATGCATGGAGTCTGAACGTACATCATTTCAGATTGAAACACTGCACACACACACACAGATAATTCCACCTCAACCAAAACTGAAAATGAGAGGTATGGGCTTGCTCGTGCTAAATCTGTGCATATTTTGTGAGGAATATAATAGGTTAACTGGAAGTGGGATGCTGGGTGACATTTACGGATTATGGGGAATACTTGGAATTTTACATGGACAGGGGTATAGATTACACACAGGCTTGGTATATTGTGACATTATTAGGATGAAGCAATTGGGAACATTAAATGGGTTGAGGAGGTTGGCTACCCGGGGGGTCCACATCCAGAAATTCTCTGTATGTGGGAAATTAAAGTAAATCAAAAGAAGGGTTAGAGATATGAAATTGCTGCCTGAGAGGGCGAAATTAATTAAAGAGACCATAGAGGAGTAACTAGAAACCATGGGGCCCCGGTGCGAAAATTGCCCTGGGGACCCCCATACATCTACCTCCTACCCCACAGGTCCCCCCCCCCCACACACATGCAGACAAACAGATACACATGTAGGCACACACAGACGCATACATACAGACACATGTAGAGACACACACACATACACTCATATACACACACTCACAGACACACAAAGACACACACACGCAGAGACACACACTTACAGACTCACTCACAGACACACAAACACATACACACTCAGACACACACATACACTTACAGACACACACACTTACAGACACATTATTAATATTAAATGTCCACCAGATCATTTAAGTTAGGAATTTAGGGCTATTGAGTAGGGAGTCACGTTTTGGATGGGCTGAAGTGCCAGGTTTTTAGAGAAGCTATCAATGTTCCTGCCTCAGGTTATTTTGAATAAGATTAGATTCAGAACTGTGTGTACCAAAAAGAATTAGACAAGAAGAACATATTGTGCTGTGTGATCTGTGGCTATGCATGTCTAAATCTATTACTAGCTGGGAAATTACAAGAGCATTGCAACACATTATAGAACAACAACAACAAACTAGAGGAAATTATGAGGCTAGGACTCCAGAAATAAATGAATAAGAAGAAAAAATGGCCTCCACCTGTAGATAACGCTAGATATTCATCAAAGTGTTCTGCACAGTAATGGTTAAATTCTGTCATTGTTTTGATCATATTTATTTATGGGTTCTAAGAGTGATGTAAAAAGTGAATATTTTATTCGGAGTAAATTCTGCGAGTTTTCACAGAAATTTTCGTTGCAGAAGACTGACAGATTAAGAATGGAAAAAAAGTTATATGAAATTTTTTTCCTGCCAGAGAAAGTTCGGGGAAGATTGATACATTTGTGTTGAATCACTGAAAAAAAATATGTATATTCAAAAATGGCAGTTAGGGCCACAGATGAAAAAAACTTTAACAGATTTAATAACGTGATTTTCCTCTTATCTTTCCCAACACTCATTCAGTGTATCCTTTTCTTTTTTTTTGTGTGTGTAACATTTTTTTATTGTTTTTGTCGTTCGGAAACATAAATACAGTAGGGATACAGAAGAGAAGAGGGGAATAGGGAAGTTTTGCTACAAAGTTTTCCAAGGTCACACATCACAATTAGATATCAGCAGTTACAAATTATAGTTTCTTACATCTATGATTCGTCTTGTCAACATGGTCTATTAGGTGCGTCATAGGTGCCTCATTGAGGCCAGTGGCTGTTGTTTTAAATAGATATCCTCCGTGTTTGTGTGTGGTAAATTCGCTTTAGCGTAGGGAGGTGGTGCGAACAGGGAAGAGATAAACTTGGTAGGGGAGGATAGGGGGAGAAGGGGGAAAGGGACGAGTTCGGTTTAGCTCATAGGGATACCGTTCTACTCAGGGACATCAGTGTGTCATGATAGTATGTCACGATATTGTGCCCCATTAGTGAGTCACAGTAGTATGTCGCAACAGTAGGGAGGATTTTGTTGTGCCCATTTTGCACCCTATTCAATTTTAGGGGTTATAGGGGTATCAGTTTTGCTGGTTCCATATTTCCCATTTGCTCCATGCTAACGTCCAGAATTTTCTAGGTGTGTGTGTACCTCTTGCTGCCTTCTCAAATGATTTGGTTACTTCTACCATTTCCATGCATTGTCGCACACTAGGAGGTGTGGGTTTCAGCCAGCTTCTACTGATGGCGGTCAAGGCTGCAATAATGATGTGGTATGCAATATATGCGTCTGGTTTTTGCAGTGTTACAGGCCAAATTAGTAGCAGAAAAGAGAGTGGAGTGTGCGGCAGTTTTACTCCTGTGATGTTTTTTAGTATGTCCGATATTTCGGACCAAAAGGGAGTGAGTTTCGGGCATGCCCACCATATATGTACCATATTGCCTGGCGCCTCACCGCATCTCCAGCAGGTATCTTTCTTTGTGTGGTCTATTTTGTGTAGTTTGGTTGGCACCATATACCAACGATATAGTATTTTCCTACTGATTTCAATATGTGCTGTGTTTAGTGTCAGCGTTTTGTGAGCCCTCAGTGTGCTAGTCCAATCTTCTGGCGTTAGTGTTTGTCCAAGTTCCCTTTCCCATGCCCTAATACATTTGAATTGTTCTATACAGTCATTTGGTCCAATCAGACTATATAAGGTAGATAGCAGCCTTTGTGGAGGCTTTGTTGCTAAGCATAACCGTTCTATCTCTGTGAGCAAGTGTCCTTGGACTTGTGTATTATCATAGTGTTTGTGTACCCACGATTTCAGTTGTAGGTATGAGAAGAAGGTGGCAGTTGGGAGATTGTACTTGTTGTGTAGTGTGTCATAGTCTATCATTTGCCCATTGTCTAGAACCTGCGACAAACAAAATACCCCATGAGAGTGCCAAAATTTATATTCGAATCCTGGAATCAGGATAGTTAGCGCCTGAAGTTGGAAGGCCGTGGAGATCCTCATTCGAGGTTGTTGTTTCTTAACTAATTTATCCCACACTTTCAGTGTCGTTGCTGTTGTTGGGCATATTGTTTTGTGGTGTGGCCTTTTGTCAGCTGGTGTCCAGGCTAGTGTGTGTAGTGGTAGCCCCTCAGTGTGTGCCGTTTCTATTTGATTCCACGCTAGTGATGTTTTGTGGTGGTGCAATTGTACTAGTGTGCTTACTATGGCCGCAAGATAGTACCGCGAGACATCCGGCACCCCCATTCCTCCCTTTTTGAAGGGTTTATATAAGATGTCTGCTGCGATTCTGGCTCTTCTCCCCCCCATATAAACGTATTTATGGCTTGTTGGGTCTTAGTAAGGAATTGCCTTGGGAGATCAATTTGTAGTGTCCTGAAGAGGTATTGTAAACGGGGCAGTATCATCATTTTTGCCGCCGCTATTCTACCCATCCACGACACATATTTCGCCCTCCAGTTTTGCAGTTGAATATTTATTTCCCGAAGGAGTTTCACATAATTAGCTTGGTATAATTTGTGTGTATGTTGTGTTAAAGCTATTCCTAAGAAGGTAAGGTGGTCCTGTCTCCAGTCATATGTGAAGGCAGCTCGCAGGTTTAAGAGTCTTGGGTTTCTAATGTTGAAGCTCATGGCCTGGCAACGTTGAGTTTATAGTATGAGCAGTTGCCGAATCTTTGGATTACAGCCTGTAGTGCCGGTAAGGATGTTTCGGGTTTGGTTAAGGTAAGCATCACATCGTCGGCGAATAATGTAATTTTATGCGTCTTGTTGCCCACGGTAACCCCCGATATGTTGCAGTTTTCCCTGATAGTTTGCGCTAGTGGTTCTAGTGCTAGGATATATAGAAGGGGCGATAGTGGGCAGCCTTGCCTAGAGCCGTTTGAGATTTGAAATTGTTTGGAGACAAAGCCTCCATTGATTACTTTCGCCGTTGGTTTGTCATACAGGGCGGAAACTAGCTTCAAAAAACGTTTTGGGAAGTTGTATTTTTGAAGGATCGCCTCCAGGTACCCCCAGTGCAGCCTGTCGAATGCCTTTTCTGCATCCAGTGACAAAGCCACACTGGGTTCTTTTGTCTGTTGAATATTATGGATAAGGTTTATTAGTTTCCTGGTCCCGTCAGAACCTTGTCTTCCTTTAACAAAGCCCACCTGGTCGTCCTTTATTAAGGATGGTAGAATGGCCCCCAATCTGGTGGCGTAGATTTTGGCTAGTATTTTTAAGTCTGTATTTAATAGTGAAATTGGGCGCAAGTTTTGGCATTTGTGGGGTGGCTTGCCGGGTTTGGGTAACGTGGATATATGGGCTATCAGCATTTCTTGGGGTATGGTTCCCGTGCTTAAGATATGGTTGTATAGTTTTTCTAAGTGGGGCGCTAGCGTATGTGAGAAGGTCTTATAATATAGATTCGTAAACCCATCTGGTCCTGGGGATTTCCCTTTAGGGAGTGTCTTTATCGTTTGTTGTACTTCGTTAAGTGTGACGGGTGTTTCTAAGGTGATAATATTGTCTGGGGTTAGCCTAGGCAGTCTCATTCCCGATAGAAAATCATCTATATTAGATGGGAGAGGTTGGTGGGTGTCGCTGTCTGTCTTTAAATTATATAATGTATCATAGTAATCGGCAATCATATTGTTTATGTCTTGCGGGTTAAATATTTTATTTCCTTTCTCGTTAAGGAGGAAGGGAATTTTGGCGTTCAAATGCTTTTGCCTGAGTATCGACGCCAACGCTTTCCCTGCCTTATTTGCTTGTGTGTAAGTAGTGAACTTTAGTTTATTTGCGATGTGAACTGTTTTCAACATGTGTATGTTGTTGATCTGTTTTTGAGTTTGCTGTATCCGCTGCTGTCGTTCAGTGGAGGGTTGTGAAATTTGGGCTGATGTTTCATCCCTAAGGGATCTAAGTAGAGTCAGATATTCTCGGTTTGAGTTGTGCTTAAGGTGGGATGCTCTGCTTATAAGGTGCCCCCGGACTACTGCTTTATGCGCGAGCCATAAGGTTGCCGGCGTTATTTCTGGTGCCGTGTTGTGTGTGAAATATGACATTAGTTCCGTGTCCAGTGTTTGGTTGAATTCTGGGTTGTTTAGAAGTGTGTCATTTAGGCGCCAGGGAGTTACCCCCCGGAATGCAAAATTATCTTTGAGTGTTAACCATATCCCTGCATGGTCTGACCATGTTATCTCGCCTATGGAGCTATTGGTAGCGTATGGTAGTAGGTCTCCTGACACTAGAATGTAGTCAATTCTAGAGTAAGTGTTATGGACTGGGGAATAAAAGGTAAATTCCCGGCTATCTGGGTGCTGTGTTCGCCATACGTCATAGAGTCCATATTCTGAGATTAGGCGTATCAGTGGGGTTGCTTGTTTACTTAAGGTCTTGTGTCTGGGAGATGTGGTTGGCAAGGTAGAGTCTAATGTGGGCTGTAGTATGTGGTTAATATCTCCACAGATTATTGTGGGAACATGGATCGCGGTTGGCAGTTTAGTTAATATCCTATGCAAGAAATTTCTTTGGTTGTCATTTGGGCCGTAGACACTGACTAGAAGGTATTGTGCATCATTTATTTTACAGTGTAGTATGACAAACCTGCCTTGTGTATCTTTTTTCAGTTGTAAGAGTTCAAATGTTATAGATTTGTGTATAAGTACCGAGACCCCTCTAGACTTGGATGAATATGTTGAGTGATATTGCACTGGGAAGTCTCTAGTTGCGAATGTCGGCACTCTGTTATGCACAAAATGGGTCTCTTGTATGCATAATATATCGGTTTTGTGTCTTTGGGCCTCTTCCAGTAATAATCGTCGTTTATGTGGAGTGTTTAGCCTGCGTGAGTTGATTGATTGTACTTTCACCATTTGTGTGCAGTTATAGGTAGCTGGCTAGATGCGTATGTGCACCAAGTTATTGTAGTGGGAAGTGCAATCCCGGTGGGCCCCTCATAGGCAGTAGCTAAGACAACATAGTTATTCGGTGTTGCGGCGCTACATTTTATACTTGTGTGGTTAAGGTTTCTGTCGACCTGTGCTGTCCCTATCTGTTTGACCAAACTGGAAAGGGGGTACTGGAGGGAGTAAGAACTGGGGATGGGGGTATTAACTATGTACATGATGTCTCGGTGTGAGACAAGGTGCATGTTTTCCGCACCATGGGGGATGGAGTTCTTTGGTGCCTCCATTACGTGGCCTTTGGGCTTTGCTTATGGTTTGCTGCAAGTTACTCATGAGGTTTGGCTTCAACAGCTGGGTCCAGTTCATATGTCGTGAAATTGGCCCTTCTCCTTCCTGTGTGATGTAGCTAACATTTCGTAGCCAGGACGGGCAGCAACTGCTATAAGTCCCTGGTAGGCGTCAAAATGCATCCACTGGGACAGCTAATACCTTCCTGGTGTGTTGTCATGTGAGTGTTTGCGTTATATGCGGTCACCCGGGTCTCCCTGCCCATGAATTCCCACTGGGCAAGCTGTCCTGTTTATGTATGGCCCCTAGCGGGAGAGAGTGCCCCCACACTGGGCACATGAGATCCTGTTACCCTGGGAGCCGTCCGTTATATTAGCCCGCCTTGTCATTGCCTCCCGCCCCTCTAGCGCCCCAGTCCCCCCATTCCGTTCAACACTGGGCTACTAAAATTGCCCTGTAACAGTGTCCAGTAGGAGGGCTGAGTCTCTGAGTCCCGGAAAGCCATAAAATGTTCTGCATGGGCAGTGCACCCGAGTATGGGTGGTGGTTAGTATGTAGGCAGTCTTACCGGTGGCGGTATCAGTCCCAATCCGCGGTTCCAGATCCGGGTCCCCCGCGTGGTTCCACTGCTCTGCTGCGCTTTGTCACAGGGATGGCGGGAGCCCCGGATCCGGTTGCTTACTTGGCAGTGGGCCCTCTGCGTCGCGGCTAAAGGTCTTTGCATTGTGGGCGCTCAGAGGTCGGGCTGTTCCGATGGGGTCTGGTCACCATTGAAGCCAGCTGCTTTGGAGTCTTGCGTGAGTCTTGCCGTTAAACCAGTTGTCGTCTGGTGTTTAATGTTTCTTCGGGACTTTTGTCCATTCGGGCCTAAGCGGTTCGCTGATAGTTGGCTTATCCTGGGGGTCAAGTGTTAGTGGTACATTCCAGGTTCTCAGCCTCTTCATTCCGTCCTCCGGGGTTAGGATTACTGTTGTCATTCCGTCTTTTGTAATAAGAAGTTTTGTGGGGAAGCCCCATTTGTAGCGAATATTGTGCGTTCTCAAGGCACCTGTGATTTGGGAGAACTCTTTTCTTCTCCGGAGCGTGGCTGCCGAGAGGTCTGCATAGATTTGAACTGTGGCATACTCGTCTGGTGGTTTGGCACGTGTCTTGCTGTTTCTAAGAATATGCTCTTTTATATGGAAGTAGTGAGCCCTCATTAGTATGTCTCTTGGGGTCGCCGGAGGCAGGTGTCGCTGCTTGGGGATGCGGTGCACTCTGTCCACCAGCAGCATTTCCGTTGGGATCTCTGGTGCATGCGCCTTTAACAGCCCCCGGACATATGCCGGTAAATCTGCATTGCTGATTTCTTCTGGAACCCCCCTCAATCGGAGGTTGTTCCTGCGTGAACGGTCTTCCATATCCGTTAGTTTTTCTTCCATAGTGGTTAGCTGAGCAGATAGCTGTTCCACAGTAGTGGCGAGGTCATTGTGTGCCGTAGCGATTTCATCACATTTGTCCTCCATATTGGATGTTCGCTTCCCCAACTCTTGTATGTCTTTTCTTAATGAGTCAGCAGTATGCTGCCAAGTTGTTATTAGTTTGTCTGCTTGGGGATGCGGTGCACTCTGTCCACCAGCAGCATTTCCGTTGGGATCTCTGGTGCATGCGCCTTTAACAGCCCCCGGACATATGCCGGTAAATCTGCATTGCTGATTTCTTCTGGAACCCCCCTCAATCGGAGGTTGTTCCTGCGTGAACGGTCTTCCATATCCGTTAGTTTTTCTTCCATAGTGGTTAGCTGAGCAGATAGCTGTTCCACAGTAGTGGCGAGGTCATTGTGTGCCGTAGCGATTTCATCACATTTGTCCTCCATATTGGATGTTCGCTTCCCCAACTCTTGTATGTCTTTTCTTAATGAGTCAGCAGTATGCTGCCAAGTTGTTATTAGTTTGTTTGATAGCGTCTCTAAGGCTGCTGAGAGATCCGCTTTGGTGAGCTGTTGGTTGTTTATTGGTATCTCAGTTTGCGAGCTTTGCATGCTATAATCCGGCTCGGGGTCCTCGTTGTCGGTTGAGGCCTGGTCCGCCGGAGTTGCAGGAGCCGATTTCTGGCTGAAAAAGTTCAGTTTTTCAGTCTTCACTGAGCCCTTCTTGTTCCTGTGTGGTAGGTTGTTGGATGCAGCTTTGGATGCTGAGATTACATCAGATTAGATGCCCAGACGCCGGAGCAGATTTCTATGCGACCATCTTGCTCCGTGTTGGCCACGCCCCCCCAGTGTATCCTTTTCTAATGATACCTCCTCCCTTCGTCCTGTCTCGGTTGGAGTCCCCCAAAGGCTCTGTCCTTGGTCTCCTATTTTATCTTTATACTGCCTCTCTTGGCAAACTCATTACCTCATTTGGATTCCACTACCACTTGTACGCTGATGACACCTAGATATATCTCTCCTCCCCGGACCTCTCCCCTGCCGCTTTCTGAAACTCAATCTCTCTAAAACTGAGCTCCTTGTCTTTCCTCCTCCTAATACTGATCCTTTCACTTTCCCTTCAAGTTAGTGGTCCATCCTTGCAAGCATGCTGTCTTGGTGTCATACTTGATGCCGGCCTCACCTTTAAGTCTCGACATCCAGCATGTTACCAAGATCTGTAAATTCAATCTTAAAAACATAGCCCACATCCACCCATTTCTTACGCAAGATGCTACCAAGGAGCTTGTCCATGTTCTAGCAATTTCCTGCATGGATTATTGTAACTCTCTCCTATTTGGTCTTCCCAAAAACTTATTACCCCACTACAGTCTGTAATGAATGATTTTCCTCTATAGTCGGTCTTCTCACACCTCACCCCTCTGTCAGTCCTTACATTGGCTTCCTGTATCCTATATGAGTCAATTCTAAGTGCTAACCTATACCTATAAAGCACTGACCAATTCTAGCCCCTCTTATATCTCTTCACAGATTCATAGGCATGCCCCTTCTTGGTCTCTCCGCTCTGCCTGTGACCTTCTCCTGTCCGCTGCTCGCGTGTGTACGGCCAACTCACGCTTGCAGGACTTCACGCGGGTGGCTCCCTTCCTATGGAATAACCTGCCTACCCCCATCAGACTCTCCCCTAGTCTTCAATCCTTTAAGACGTGCCTTTACACCCATTTCATTAGGAAAGCTTTCAACAGGGTCCTCTTCAACCTATCGTTCCAGTAAGTTTTCTTGTAATTGTCCTATTTATAGTTAAAGCCCCCCTCTTATAATATTGTAAAGCGCTACGGAATCTGTTGGCGCTATATAAATGGCAATAATAATAATAAACTGTGCCAAAATTTGATGTAAAAAAGGTTGGATATTTAAAGGGGTTACCAGTAACTATCAAGAGGAGATGGAATATTCCTGTTTTTACAAACAATAAAAGGAAAAGGAAGTTTCGTGCATAAAGAACTTTTGTATCAACACGAGAACCGCCAAGTGTAGCCATTGACAGGATTTCTTTTTCCTGAGTGTACTCACTGCTACAAAGTATCAGATCATCAGTTGTGAGTTTGTCTGGAGTAGACTTTAATTCCATACTAGAGGAGCATGCTGTAATTTCTATATAACAAATACTGGTTGATGTTAAAACAGATAACCCGGGGGCGTGTCCTGGACGCGGACCGGAGCAGCCGCATGTAGCTCGAGCTCCGTGCCGCGACGGCTAAACAGGAGCCATAAATAACACAAAATAGCCTCGGATCAGACCCTGCTGCCGCCCGACGCCACAATGTCCCAGCCAAAAAGTAAGAGGACCGGCGAGAGGGGAGAGAGGAGCAGCTTCTTTGCCTCCAGAGCAGGGCAGGGGAAGGCCTCACTCCAGGCAGAGCACCCACAAGATGGCGCCGGAGGGGAACTGGAAACAGAGACCCAGGCTGGTGAAAATGAAAGTGATAACCCACTGACACACAGCACTCTGAAAAAACTGCTGGAGGAAATGTCAGATAAGATTGTGGGGAAAATGGACAGCGTTATCAAAGATCTCAGAAGGGAACTTCAAGATATAGGCCAACGTACTTCACATACAGAGGACCAAATCTCGGAGATGGCAGAGGCCCATAACTCCCTAGCTGATACGGTAGAGGGGCTGGTAACAAGACTGGATAACCAGGACCTCAAGATTGCGGATATGGAGGACCGGGCACGCCGCAACAACTTACGAGTAAGGGGAGTCACGGAAGAGGTAAAAACAGAAGACCTCACCGCCCACATTACAGGCCTGCTGAAAGAACTGGCTCCAGACCTGCCACAAGACTTGTTCCTGTTAGACAGAATTCACAGAACCGCCAAACCAAAATTCCTACCAGCAGACACTGCAAGAGACATCCTGCTACGAATGCACTATTATCACGCTAAAGAAGCCATACTTAACGCTAGCAGGCGACGGAAAGACTGGCCCACGGCCTACAGAGGGGTTACCATATATGCGGACATCTCCTCATTCACCCTAAAGAGACGGAGAGACTTCCGAGACATCACCACACAGCTCAGAGACAACCACATCCCGTACAGATGGGGCTACCCCACCAAGCTCCTGGTGATGAGAGAGGGGAAGACCACTATCATCGGAACCCCGGAGGACGGCCAGCGAATCATGCGGGATTGGAACATGGAAATTGCTCCGTCGACAGACCAGGGGAGAAACAGAGCCAAGGCCTCACAAGAATGGAAGAAGGCGAAAAAGAGATAAAAGACAGAGACTGTGGGTGGGAGTGCTCTACAACACCTTAAGAGCCCAAGACTACCTACCGAGAGGCAGGGTAATGTACGACACCACATCACACCCATAGGGTAACTTAAATGCTCCAGATTGAGCAAGGGGATAGGTGGGGGAATCTATACTATAGAACAGAGGGACCAAAAGAATTGAAAACATAGCCTATTAGCCCCCACCCAGACTAAAGGGTCGAACCACGTCAGCATAACTTACCTGCCGATTCAGAGGGGATCAGTCATGGGGACACCCACACGCATTCTCTTAACATATACCTAACATAGACGCAGGGGAACTGGGCCAAACTAAAGCTATTATAAAAAAAAAAATAATAAAAAAAAATTTAATAGCACAAGCAACATGTTGTTACACACAACCAGTTTCATTTTCCTAGGCTATAGTCTACAGTTGGGACCTCCCAACGTGAAAAATAGTAATAGCCGCAGAGGGAGACAGCTCCCATTGGACAAGAGGTAATGAACCTCTTCCCCCAAGGCACGACCAGGCAGTGCCTAGCCGACCTACCGGCACTAACAAGGGATACGTATACACATGTAAATATTTTTGTTAATGTTATTGTTTTACTGTATGTTGTTGTATGCAATGTTTATACCCCACAAGTTTGGGGTTTTACCAACGAACAGAAGATAGGGTTAGTGGGTAACCCAACACGAACCGCCACGCGAATACTAGGGAGACCAATAACAGACGAGACCACGGTCCCAGACTGTTCTACAAGCCCAACAGGGACAATGCCCATCACACGGGGAGCCACACTGCTCAGCTCGACACAGCTAGGGAGAGCAGGGACCCCTCAAAATATAGATTACAGCGCGAGAATTAATAAGCACCATTACCATAAACCACCGTGAAGATCTGCTCTCTTAATGTCAGGGGCCTCAACGCACCAGTCAAAAGACACCTACTTTTCAGGGAGGCTAGAGCCCTAGGGGCAGACATACTGTGCCTCCAGGAAACCCACTTTAAGCACAACGACCACCCACCTATTCTTACCGCCGATTTCCCACATCAATTCCACGCCACATCACCCACGAAAACAAAGGGAGCATCCATCCTAATACACAAAGCCATCTCATTTGCACTACACTCAGCTGACATAGACCCGAATGGCCGCTACATTATACTCACGGGGCTGTTTAATGACATGTTATATACCATCGCCAACATATACTCCCCGAACACAAACCAGAGGAATTTCTTGCATAAAATCTTGACCAAAATAGACCGCATCCAAACGGGGATTACAGTAATAGGGGGAGACTTTAATCACATAATAGACCCACAACTAGATACAACTCTCCCACCACACCGGAAACACCATCGCCCCCTCAAGAGACAATGTAGAGCCATAGCGAAACTCCTGCATGACCACCATCTATACGATGCGTGGAGAACCACTCACCCGGTAGAAAGAGCGTACACCCACTACTCAGCGGTACATAATTCCTACTCTAAAATAGACGGCTTTCTAATCTCAGGGTCCGCGTTAGACCAACTCCTTCATAGTGACATACAGCAAATCACATGGTCAGATCACGCACCAGTAACCATAGAGCTAAAAAATAAGTACGATTTTAAACATCGCAGCCCGTGGAAAATAAATAATTCCCTACTGAGGGATGGTGAATTTGTAGACTCCCTGAAGGGGAGCCTTCAAACATATTTCCAGAAAAATGACACAAATGATACCACAGACGCAACTCTTTGGCTCGCCCACAAAGCAGTAGCTAGAGGCCTATTAATACGTAGGGCGACATACATAAAAAAGACACACCAAACACAACTTAGGACATGGCAAGCAGAACTGTATGAGATGAACAGACTAAACCAACACACCCCGTCTACAGAGACGAAAGCTAAGATAGCCCAGATCACGAAACTCATACACCAGCAGGCGTTAGCCACAGTGACCTCCAATATGCAAAAGCTCAAACTAACCCATTACGTACAGGGTAACAAAGCAAGCAGACTACTGGCACAGCGGCTAAAAACAAGACAGGCAGCTCAGAAAATATCTTATCTCACAGACGAAACAGGCGCTAAAATCTCCACTCCCAAGGGTATAAGCGAAGTATTTGCAAAATACTACTCATCACTATACAACATACAGGGAGACGCGCAAACAAAACACCCGACACAACTTGGTATTGAGGAATACCTAGAAGGGGTAAAATTACCCAAGCTCACACCCCAACAACAGTCGGCCCTTATTGAACCGATAGAAATTCAGGAGATTAGGGACCTAATTAAAGGCCTCCCATCGGGTAAATCCCCAGGACCAGATGGGTTTGACAACCAGTACTATAAGCAATTCAGCACAATACTGGCGCCCTACCTAGCCAGAATGTTTAAGGAGGCAGCCCGCAAGGGCGAACTCCCTAAAGAAACACTGGCCGCCCACATCGTCACACTCCCTAAACCAAACAAGGCCCCGACAATTCCGCAAAACTTTCGACCCATCTCCCTCCTCAATACAGATGCGAAGCTGTTCGCCAAACTATACGCAAACAGATTGGGAAAAATACTACCACACATAATCCACAATGACCAAGTGGGCTTCATCAAGGGAAGACAGGGGGCGGATAATACCAGGAAGGTTATTAACATCCTCCACCACCTGAAAAATCGGCGACGGGGGGGACTGATGGTCTCCCTCGACGCCGAAAAAGCCTTTGACCGCCTCCATTGGGGGTTTCTTAGAGCAGTGCTGCACAAGTTCGAGATCCCCTTGGGGTTTGTGTCGGTGGTACAGGCCCTATATAGCAAGCCCTCAGCAAGAGTAATTAACGCAGGATTCCTGTCCGAACCGTTCCAACTCACGAATGGCACGAGGCAGGGCTGCCCCTTGTCCCCCCTGTTATATGTCCTAGCGCTGGAGCCGCTGGCGATCAAAATACGGGAAAACACTGCGATCCACGGTTTGGAGATAGGAGCTAGAGAATACAAAACAAATTTGTTCGCTGATGACATACTCCTCACACTTACACAACCGCACATATCACTACCAAATCTCCTGCAGGAAATAGAAAGATATGGGGAGCAATCATACTACAAATTAAATGTCATGAAAACCCAAGCTATGGGGATAGGGATACCACATCACACCATAGACCACCTAAAACTCTCATTCCCATTAGACTGGAGAGAGGACCACCTCACGTTTCTGGGTCTACGGATCCCAAAGACTCCACAAGGTCTGTTGGACCTTAACTATGGCAAACTACAGGGGGAAATAAGCGACACACTGAAGAAATGGGAAGACAAATATATGTCATGGGTGGGGAGACTGGCGGCAGTGAAGATGATGCTCCTACCAAAATTTCAATACTTAATTAGAACTCTACAGATCCCCCTACCAAACACATACTTGAGACGGCTGCAAAGCACCATCACTAACTTCGTTTGGGCACACAAAAAAATACGTGTAGCCACGAAGATTCTCACTAGAACCCTAGCTCAGGGAGGGTTGGGAATGCCAGAGCTACAGAGGTACTACAGAGCGGCACTAATGACCACAGCCCTACAAACACACACTGCCCAAAACCCACCACAATGGATAGAAATGGAATCAACCTGGACCTGTCCCAAAGGTCTTAAATACCTCCTCTGGGTACCACACAGGCTACGCCCACCCCTCCCAGAAATACCAGCAACCACTGATATCCTATTGAAAACCTGGGATAAATCTAAGCCAAAACTTGGATACAACACCGACTGGGCGCTGGCCACTCCCATATACAGCATACATTTAGCATACCCTGCTTTTGACCACCGTACGTGGTTGGCAAAAGGATGTACCCTAGTTCGACACCTGTACGGGCAGGGACAACTGAGACACTTCCCAGACCTACAAGTAGAATACGACCTGCCACAAAGAATGATATTTTCATACTTGCAACTAAAGGGAATATTAACACACGACACCTCCCTAAACATACCGCAACATACACAAAGTGTAGACAGAGCATGTATATCGATGACCATGCCTAAGAAACCACTCTCGCTACTATATGCTCTGCTCAGTGACTCCAACCAACAACTACAGACAGACAATTTTAGAGACGCATGGCACAGAGACATAGGTACAATATTCCCAGATGACCAATGGACCCTGGCTTTTACGGCCCATAAAGGCAGATCCAGATGCGCATCACACCTAGAGCTCATGCGCAAGATACAATATAGATGGTACCTGGTGCCAACGAGACTGGCGACCATTTACCCTAACTCCTCCAAATTATGTTGGAGATGCTTAGCAGGAGAGGGCACAATGTACCACATTTGGTGGACCTGCCCAAGGCTTAAGGAATACTGGAACATGGTGGAGGCAACAGTTAAGGGAGCGTTGAGAGTCGATACTAAGCTAAGACCAGAATGTGCCTTACTATTTATAACACTGGACTCCCATCCAAAACCACAAGCGAGCTTATTATTTCACATCTTAACAGCAGCAAACCTCTTGTTAGCCAGGAGGTGGAAACAGACACAGACACCCACTAGGTCTGACCTGATAGAACAGACGTCACTCAACCTGACCTACGAAATAGGGACTAGTCAACAGTTCCACCCAGCAAAACATATCATACAAGCCAAAGATGAGTGGGAAACCTACATATCACAGACTGGGGAGGGGATATAGATAAAAAAAAAAAAAAAGAGGCTGGACTTAGAGACACCAGACGGAGAGTGCAAGACGAACAGGGCGACCACTAGAATAGAGGTCTAGAGCAGGAGGCCCCCACAAAAGACCAAGATATCTGGGAATGCCCAAACAATACACCAGCGCGAAGACGTCGCGGAATATGAACCCACAATGTACATAGTTCGAGGGGTAAAGACCCAAGCACCACGCTGCAAATAACAAATGAAGCATGACAATGAAACAAGAGCAGTACGGGCATGGTGCCGGGTCCACACACCCTCCTCACCCCCCCTCCATACCCACCTCTCCTAATCCCCCCCCAAACTGAGGCGACAACTACTAGCCAAAGGGTATGCAAGATAGGAGAGAATACCACAGGTCGAATGGATGGACCCCGACCCACCCCACTAGTAACAAAACTCCACCATATAAGACCAAGTTCGTTAGGACTGTCTAACATGTATAAATATGAAGATGACTAATGCACACTAACCGCTTACCCTCCCCTTCTTCTTTTCTGTACCCCCCACTATATTATACGCATTAACAATACAAACATGAGAAGAAGAAGAAAAAAAAAAAAAAACGTAATGGAGTGGGTCCTCCACCACTAGACAGGAATGCTCCTAGACAAAGACCACTAAGCGACCAACTGTATAAGACGTACATCAGAAAAACACATAAATATGCCTAGTATGTCAAATGAATAATTAATACTACAACACCTCCTCTGTATCATTTATTGTGCATGTATTAATGTTTACCCCATCCCACTTTTCCTTCTGTACCCCAACATCCTATGAAAAACAAATAAAAATTGTCAAATTGGAAAAAAAAAAATATGTACTGTGTTCAGTATACTCCTATTGAGCAGAAATGGAAGAGGAAGGGATGTGGTGTCACATCCTTCCACCATCTATAAGATAAATGACCTAGGAGGATACCTTGTTGAGAGCAGTGACAGACAGGCAGATTTCCTGTCATTGTCCTTCACTTCACCACAACGGAGGGGGGTAATGTATTACTGGAGGTCTCATGATTTGGGGCCAGCCCGCAACAATAAGTATTTACACATGGTGCTAGTCATTTTGATTGACATGATAAAAAACAAACAAAACAAAAAAAACATGGCTACTGCTATAAAAAAAAAAACACTGCAAAATTACAACTGGCAGAATCAGTATAAAGTATTTAAGAATGGTCGTTTTTTCTGAGGAAGAGCCAAGGGACAGGTGGAACAGATTAGGGGACATAATTAGTGAGGTAGAATCTACGTGTAGAGATGGGTAGAACAAGGTACCACATGTAAGAAGAAATTACTATTTCAATGAAAGGGAGAAGGAGAATAACTTGTTGAAAGACAGGTTGTGAAACAGAAACTATGAGAGAGATTACAAAATGAAAGGGGACAGGGACTTGCAAGGAGCAGAGAAATGTAGTTTGTGGGACTTAAACATTTCTGTAGAACGTTGGGGAGACAGGGTAATAAATGGACAACATGAGAGAAACTGATAAGAGCAGCATGTTAATTGGAAAGATGAAAAGGTCTTAAACTGGCGAAGAAGGCAAAAGCATTGATTAAGAAGCAATGTGACTTCCTGCCTCCATAAAGACAAGACATATCAAAAGCACAATAACAAGGTGTATAAGTAAGAGTGATCTAAACAACTGCAGATATACACAGCTGAGGATGTAATTCTATATCTAACCTGCAAAGATCAGTTTACATGTGGAGTATGACATATGTACATTTTGAGATTGCTTCATATATTGGACCCATAGAAAATTTCAGTTTAAAGGGACTCTCCAGTGCCAGGAAAACATATCCGTTTTGCCCCTCTCCCACGCCCCATCCCATGTTGCTAACGGGGTTAAAAGCCCTGCAGTGCCTTACCTGAATCCAGCGCCGATGTCCCTCGGCGCTGGGTCAGGCTCCGTCCACGCTCCTGACGACGGCGGGGAGACCTAATGCGCATATGTGGCAATGGCCGCGCATTAGACCTCCAGGATTCCGGCGACGCTGGAGGTCCTCATGCATAGCGTGAGGATATCCACCGTCATTTAAAACACTTTTCGTGTTTTAAGAACACGGAAGTCCCTCTAGTGGCTGTCTAATAGTCACCAGAGGAGGACTTAACCCTGCAAGGTAATTATTGCAGTTTATAAAAACTGCAATAATTACACTTGCAGGATTAAGGGTGGTGGGAGTTGGCACCCAGACCACTCCAACGGGCAGAAGTGGTCTGGGTGCCTTGAGTATCCCTTTAAGGTCTACCAGGCCCTGGGTTTAGGACTGCACAGGAGTTGGTCTGTAAAGCAATCATAGACCTGGTATGATAATAGGTATTCCTCATGCTTTCGTTTGACACATCAAATGGTGAAGGGCAGTTTGCTGATGCCACAAATCTTTTTTTATTTTAGCAGAAACATAGAAGCATAGAATGTGATGGCAGATAACAACCAGTCGGCCCATTCTTAAACTCCTTCACTGTGTTAATCTCTAGCACTTCAGCTGGAATGCTATTCCATTCCACTACCCTCTCAGTAAAGTAATTGTCCCTTAATTTATTTTTAAACCTTTGCCCCTCTAATTTAATAGTATGTAAGTTTGCATGGTCAACCGAAGACTCATGGAGTAGATTGTGAAGTGTCTGCAGGTGGTAAAGAAGGAATACAGCAGATAAGACCAAGACAGTAAGGAAATAATATTTAGGGTTATTTACTATTATCACATTTTAAATTCACTTGAAATGTTCATTAAAGGCGTATATTGCGCTTGCCATCAGATAACTTACCTGGATGGGATACTTGTGGAGCAGGCTATACATACTATCCACTGCATCTACTTTACAATGAGACATTCATGACAAAATGTTCCGTGAATATTTGTTTTTGATGTCTTCGGGTATTCCTCGTCTCCTAATAGAAAAGTAATTAAAACCTTAAACAATAGAAAAAAAAATGGGAAGAACTAACCTACAAAAAACTATACAAATTCATACTCACAAAATTGCCGTTCTTTGGATCTAGTCATACTACTGCTTTCAAGACATTTAACCCCTTTAGGACACATGACATGTCATGATTCCCTTTTATTCCAGAAGTTTGGTGCTTAAGGGGTTAAATAGAAATTTGCATTATATTAACCTATAAAGAAGTAAATTCTTCCTTGAATTCCATTGGCAAAAGCTCCCCAAATCGAATGTTTGGACTATCACCTCTTTGGTAATGGAAGGTGTTGGTTAAAAGGCTTTACCCAATGCTGGATTTGGGGCTTCATTGGCTTGGAACTAGGAGTAGGCCTTATTACATTAATTTGCATTTCTCGTAACTTGTGCTAAAAACAGCATGCCTTTGACTCAATCTGCAAATTAGATTTTACAGCCATTTATAAAATCTTCTCCACATGCATTATAAACTGGAAATGTCAAGTACATAAAACCTATTTGCACAAGCAAGCTGAAGCACAGAGAAATCCACTGGAGGAGCAAGGGATAAAAATGGTCACTTCCGACCCTCATGGTCCATGGAGAATTGAGGGTGTGTGTACAATATGCTGATAGAAGAGATAGGGTTCTCCTATATGAAAAGGCCATAAAGCACAACTGTTGGTCCATTTGCTAATGAATGGACAGATCAGATAAAGGTGAGTAAACACAGAGCCAATAACTTTGGCACTCTTGGTATTATGGACAGGCAGCGTGGAACTATTGCCAGGTGTGGGCAACATGAGAAGTTTTAACTTGTTTCTGGCTTTAACCCCACTCAACAATATTTTTAAAGGTAACCTATGGTCCTGAAATTAACACTCATTCTCCTCTGCTGCAGCAGCCTACTCTGCATTCAAAGACATCAACAGGCATGTGATCTCTTCCAGTCCATCGTCTGGTGGTTTGCATGAGCAGCCAAGCACCATGGCCGTCCAAGTAAATGATGCTGATAGTTTCACTCTGTCTGGAGGAAAAAGAGTCTTTAGTCGCTGCCAGGATAACTACCACTAGAGGTGGATTTGACCCTGCAATGTAAACATTCATGTAGAAAACTTCAGTGTTTTACATTGCAGGGTTAAAATGACAGGACTAATGCACCCACACCACATCATTGTGGTGAAGTGGTCTGGGTGCGTATAGTGTTCTTTTAATTAGTACAGATAGAACTTAAGTCAAGTCATTAGCAAGTTCAGGAGTTCTTTACCCTAATGCCCCTACAAGCATGTGAGTGGGAGAAGACCAGGCATGAGATATTGAACCTGAAGCCATCTAGCCTAAGGTGGGAAACCACCAGTGATTGGTTCCCTATGTATAAAGAATGGATGTTTGGAGCTATTTTTCCATTCCTCTTTTCTCATTGCTGTATATACTATATTAGTATATTTTTTAACAACTATCTGACTCCTCAAGGTTTCTGGTAAACCATACAGAATAAGGAGAAATGTGAAAACAACAAATATATATATATATATAATGTATTTATATATTAATATATTTATTTATTTATAAAGGTACCTGTCTACAGGATAAATGAACACATGGCATAAATTTGTATAAGCAAAAAAAACAGAACATATAAAATAACATATGGCAGAATAATATAAAATAAAGAGACCAGCCTACACATAAAACGACACTAAGTCCCTACAATAACGCAGAATTGGTAACAATTCACTTGAGCCTTTAAGGCAGCTGTACACAATCTTAGGCTCTCCAAATGTTGTGGACTACATGTCCCATAATGCTTTGCATTAGCATTACGGTTGTAAGAGCGTTGCGGGAGATGTAGTCCAAAACATCTGCAATGCCAAAGGTTGCCTACCCCTGCTCTAGGGCAATGCTAGTATGAGGAGTGAAATACCAGCTGATACAAAGTCCTCCTCCTACAGCCAAACCCCCCTACAGGTATGGTATTCCATAAAAGGAATGCCAGATGGCTAAGTTGTCAAATAGCAAATACTGTCAAAGCGGTAAATAGTGGTATGCTGTTCAAACAGTCCGGGCTTCCTCATACAGCCATCATATGGGTGGCCACAATCAGGTGACTAAAACTACATAATGCACAGATACAGATATCAAATTGGCAAAACTCTACTCTCATAGGACAGACAATCCTTAGTAGCACACTATCTTAACGTTTTTCGTTCAATAATAGTTTTAGAAGGTGGTAACAAAAACTGGTCCGTTGTTAGAATTCATATGTTTACCAGCAATTGAAATCAGAATATGGGTGGGAGGATAATTAAAGAGATCTAAAATCTGTTGATGACAGGTGGATCCAAATTAACCTACAGTTATAATAACTAGAAAATAGATTTTACGATTTGTCTCTGGTACTTTACATTGTCAAGCTCTGCTTCCATAGCTCACAAATCCATAAACACAGATTCTCCTGTGCATCGTTACATATTTTACCACATGCATCAACCACATTTGTTGTTGTTTAACAACATGAATACACTATTGGCTTAAATGCCCGGCTATGCAAGCCTTGTGTGTTAATGTCTTTGAACAGATCACTCTTATTAAATCTGGTACATTCTAAATTACATAAAAACCTCTAGTCATTATCTGAGGCTCTCTTGATGACTACTTCCCACTTTTTGGATCTTTGGCTGTACTCTACCCCTACTGGACACCTGCACAGAGACAGCATTTCAAACAAATTCTGCCTGTGGAATCCTAATACAAGTGTTTGCTCCAACTCCCTTTCTGTGCATATATGTCTTGAAATCAAGCATTTTGTTAGCTTGCAAAAGAAGCAGGTGAAGATTTAATGGATGGAAAAGATGCAATGTGCCTTCGAAACTCTGAAGAGATTATTGCCCGGTGTCACGCAAAGTTTAGGATAGCAAAAAAACAAACAAGGTTAACCGTATTACTGAGCCTTAGAGGAGCAGGACTTAACGTAATATAGAGAGAAGCATAGTCAATAAACCAGTCGAGGTCAAGGTAACGGAGAGACAACAAGAACTAGTCAGTCAGGTACAAGATAATGGTCAAATAGACAAACAATATAGGCAAGGGCTAAAGACAAACTCAGAGTCAGGAACAAAGCCAAGGTCAATACCAGAATATAACACAATAAAAACAAAGAATGCACTAAAGGGTACTGGAAACAGAAACCACAATAGAGCAAAGCAAGGTTTAAATACTATGTGGTGCTTTGTGATTGGTCCAAGTCATGTCTGCAACCCCAAAACATCTATGAATGGGGGCGCCGGACTGACCTGGACCAATTAGAGTCAAGATGCATCCATTTTCCCTTCAAGAATGGACTCAGACGGGGGCGGGGCGGGGCCGCCGAATGGATCAGACACGCTTTGTATGAGCTCCCGCTTCAGGCCCGAAAATCGGTGATAACTGGGGGCCAAATCCATCCAGCGACACACTCCGGTGACCAAATTGATCCCCTGCCATTGGGGTATGCAGTGATACCTCCTAAGATCACACCCGGTACCGACGGTGACCTGACAGAGGCCCGAAACATGAGGGAGCTTGAGCTGGGAAGAGACGGCCGCTCACCCCGGTCTCCAGCCGACAAATGGCGTCCCGTCCCCCACCCTGGACCGGGTGGGTCATCCCGGTCTACACGGATGCCCAGGTTTGCACCAAATTAAGCCTGAGAGCCCCACCATGTCATGGCATACTTACCAAGCAGCACCCCTCAAAATGGCCACCGCACGCAAGCCATGTGCACGACCTGCCAGCATAATCGAGCCGAGCCGAGACCATCCAGTGCCACCTGACCTACTCCAGGGCCGTACCGGCTGACTACACAGAGATCAGCAGTGGTGACTATGAAGAGAGCGGGAACTAAGCAAGCAACCACTACCACCTGCACTAAACAGCCCATGAAGAGAGAGGCAGTCAGACCCAGATACCGCAGCCGAGCTACACGACCTGCACTCAGCCTCCTTCACTGGATCACCACCTGTCCGGTCCAAGCGGAACAGAGAGCACACTACAACCTGCCAACCTCATGGACTGGGCCTATACAAGATCTTCAGCTTACTTCAACAAGCGATATCTCTTTAATGAACACTCAATCTTATACCTGCTTTATGTCGCATATCCATGAGTATCACGCTAGGCCCCGGGCATACAAGCCTCCTTCTGTAAATTGGCTAACCCCTATGGTATGCTAGGTTGCAGGTGGGTCGAAACTACACACAAGCTGAGGGTAAACTAAGCATTAATAAATAGGCCTGCTGACTTGGCGTTATGGCATTTTGAATGCATATATACATAGTGAAATCCGTGTCCCAAAAGCATAGTATAGACCTGTATTAAATATGAGAAACTAACCTAACTCAAGCTCTGACCAAACATGAATATAGTATCAGTGTATTCGTACATCCGAAACTACAATGCTACAACTGCTTATACTCTTAGACCATAATTTTAATTCACTGCGGTATTCGTATGCTTAAACCTGTTTAAAATATAAAATTGTGCGTGTTAATCTTGTGCCCCGCTTGTTTCGCGTGGGAAAAGCTAGAAGACTGCCTTTGGGGTACCTCTCGTCTGTTTGTGTTATATCTATACACTACAAAAAAAAAAAGAATGGGCTCAGACTGCAAGCAGAATTTACCACTTTAACCCCTTAAGGACACATGACATGTGTGACATGTCATGATTCCCTTATATTCCAGAAGTTTGGTCCTTAAGGGGTTAAGGGTCGAACACGTCGCATTTGGTGCGTGTGAGTCCATCATAGATCCTTTCCCAGCATGGGCCGTTTAAACAGCTCAGGTGTCTGGCATGTGTGACCCGAATAGAGGGTCCCTGCCAGCTCGATGACCAGGTAAGTAACGATACACACAGATACCTCTTCTGGCCTAGATCAACTTTTGTGGACCATCTTCTTGGCCTTCTAAATACTCTGAAGCAAACTGTGACACTGTGGTGATGCAGAAGCAAAGGGATGAGCAGATGCAGTCCATGTTTTACTTCCAAAGCCTCACTCCAGGAGAGAAAAGCTACAACGTCAGATCCCGCTTGTCCATTATGCTTACCTGAAGAAATGGTGCCATCTGCTGGATGCGAGAGTGCATCCTGTCCTCTTGTTCATGTACTGGTGGTCAGCATGGAGACTCCAGTAAGTGGATACATTTTCACATATGCATGATCTGCCACTACAAACCCCAGATGCCATCATCTTGCCATAAATACAAAAACTTCTGCATGAACACCTCTGGTACTAACTCTTTTTAAAGTGTAATTTCAGTCAGTCAGGACATTTATTTTCATGATTGTACATTCAAAGACATAACCTTTGAGCTGGGGTCATTGCTTTATGTCAAGATCTTAATTCAACAATTGACAGTATGCTGACAAGTTCAACTCTGCATCAAATCACCATATGGACACCATGTGGACTTCCAGGGTAGCTTCCCTTTAGAAGCAACAAGGGTTACATATCTTCACAGGTTTTTCCATTAGAATCTATCAATAATATGGAAGAAAATGCTTTGGCAAAGATGAATACAGTTCTGGCTGGTGCTCCCTTCTATTACCCTATTACCATATGTCTTTGCATCTGCACATAACGATGGTTTTATGCCAGCAACGCCATGTTCACATTGAAGTGGTCCTCTACATACACATTGAAATATACATGTGTAATATGTACACAACAATTGTTGCATTGTCCAGGTGATACATGCATGTAGAGGTTTTATATGTGTCAGGCAAGTTTGATGATACCACCTTATTGAGCTTTAATGGCGGAGTTACAATGATTGAGCCACTGATTTATACTATTACTATATGGAATATTTTAGAAGAGTTATCATACTAAACATTGACCCATCTGGTGTCAAAAAGGAGATGTTTGAAACCTGGACTTTAGGTAGCCGTTATGGGCTGCAGATAGCTCCCAGTGATTAGCTAATGTAAAATGTTTTATTTTATTTATTTAAGCGATATTACGTGCAGATCGTTTTATTTCAGTTTTGAAGAGCTAGCACCAATTGCTGATTGGCACTTTTGTAAATTCTGATGTTTCTGGACTTTGGGCCTCTTCAACAATGATATTTCCATTTCAGATTTTTTTTAAAAATGATTTTGTTTGTAGAGCGCTAGCAGTAGTATATCTAGCCCTGCACACCATTTCCATTTAACCAATGGCATCTCTGTGTTTCTTTATTCAAATACAAATCTGAATTTATTTAAGAATGACTGATGACTTTTTTTTTATCATCTGAATGGAGCCATAGTAACAGGTAACAATAACTATAGTCCTAACATCAACAGACATGAGGTGTAGCCAGATTAAATACAAAGTTATAGCTTTGACCAAAAATATGTAAAAATCTACAACAGTTCTCTTTTTTAGCAATATGTGCACATGAGAGTTGATTATTGCTGCAATTTTACAAGTTGTACATTATTAAAAAAAGGAAGTCGGTTTCTCTTAAGTCATAAGTATTACCATCATGCTAACATCATCACTATACTGTACTACGGGAGAAACCAAATTGTCACAAGTTAATTTAAATGACAGAAGAACAGCAAATTTAAATTCTATAGATAAGCATAAACTGATGGCCTTGTAATGCTACAACAAACCAGATATTATAAACTGTGAAATGATTACTGACTAATTAAGGCCAGATTGTACGGACTCTGACTCACAAACCTGACAAAACAAAAATCAAAACTATTTATGTGAAATGGCACTCTAAATTGAGTCATGCTGATTTTTTATTTTTTTTATAGACCATTGATTTAGTGGTGCATGACACGCCTCCCAACATTTCAAACGGACAAAGAGGGACATTTTCATTTTAGATATGTGATTGGGGGTAGTGGCAAAAGGGCAGTACTTTTCTGAAAAAATATAGGTTACTTATTAATAACAATTTATACAACTAAAATGTAATTTAGAACAAGAACAATGTAACTTATTTACACATATGGATTTCTAAACACATGTAAAGTATAAAGACAGCCTGAGTTAAAAGTTATTCTGCCGCAGAATAGAACTCAGATGTTCTCCCATCAACCAATTCTTCACCAACTTGCAAACGCTCCTTTAATCAATCTCAAACATCACTGTCCTATCTCTGCAAATCCACCCTATCCTCTGAACTAGATATTATGGCAGCTCCTGTATTTAAACATTATAAGCGACCTGGGTTACAACCCTGGCACACCAAGCTGAACCGTTACCTCCAAAAATGCTCCAGAACTGCTGAACTCCGCTGGAGAAATCTGCATCTGGCTTCCTTCACTATAAATTTGTGCTACGCTCCTACAGTTTGGCTCTTTCATCCGCAAAAGAAAACTACTTCAATACACTCATAACTACACTCTTCCGAAAACCCAAACGCATCTCACACTATTAACTCTCTTCATCACCCTGTTGCTGCTCCTCCTACTATCTTGACTACAACAAACTTTGCAATTCACTTCACTAAAAAGATTCCCATGATTAGAAAAGATATCTCTCATCTCGCACCTACCATTGCTAATACTTACCTAAACACCGCACTTTTCTCTGTTTTATGCACACTCGCACCCACTACATCAACATAGGTTTCTGCTCTGCCTCAGGCCTCCAGCCCCATCACTTGTTCCCCCCAACCCTATTCTGAAGCATCTCACTCGTGTTCTGTCTCCTTCTCTTGCTCTGTCCCTAAAATATTCAATCCCTCCCTCTCGTCTGGCATATTTCCTTCAAGCATGCAACCATCACCCTGATTCTAAAAAGGGCAAAACTTGATCGTAACACATTTAAGTACTACCGTTCACCTCCAAGATCCTCGAGAGAGAGATGTGTACGCTAGATTTACAGACTTCCTTGAATCCAACTCTCTGCTCGACCTGCTTCAGTCGGAATTCAGCGCTCGTCACTTTGTCAAAACTGCCCTGATCACAGTATCCAATTACTTAATTGCTGGTAAATCCAGTGGCTGTTACTCTCTCCTAATTCTCCTTGACTTTTCAGCTGCTGTTGATCATCAAAAACCTCTTATCCTTCGTAACCTCAGTCTACGAGACTCTGCACTTTCCTGGTTCTCCTCCTCCTGTTCTTTCAGTGTTTCTTTTCAGGCTCTTCCTCTTCTCTGCAACCCCTCTTTGTCGATGTTCCCTAAGGTTCTGTCCTTGGTCCTCTACGCTTGATCTATACTGCCACCCTCACTTATAATTTCTATGTGGATGACATGCAAATCTATCTGTCCTCTTCTCATCTCTCGCCGTTCCTCTTGACTTGTGTCTGAATGCCTCTCTTATATTTCCAACTGGATGGCTGCTCATTTTATTTAACATAACCTGTCCAAAACAGAGTTTCTAGTCTTTCCTCCCTCAAGTATTGTTAGACCCACATCTGTCTCCTTCTAAGTCGATGGAAATACCTTTAGCTTTCCCTTACATGCTTGCTGTCTAGGTGTTCTCTTTGACTCCAACCTTTCCTTCACCCCTCAAATCCAGTCACTTGCCAAATCCTGCTGCTTCTATCTGAAAAACATAGCATTCATCCGCTCCTATCCAACTCCGAATGCAGTCAACGTGCTGGTCCATGCTGTTATCATCTCTTGCCTTGACTATTTCAATCCACGTCTCAGTGGTCTTATATCTTCCCAGCTGGCCCTCTAACAGTCGATAATGAATGCAGCAACGAGACTCATCTTCCTGTCTGCCCACAACTTCCATGCTTCCCCAAACCTTACACTGGTTTTCAATAAGATTTTTGGCTCAATTTAAATTTATTTTGCTTGCTTACAAATCTCTGCACAACACTGCTCTTACCTACCTATCCTCGCTGATACACAAGTATTTCCTTTACAGGTCCCTATGCTCTACCGAATATCTGCGTCTATTCTCTGTTTGTACTAGCAGCTCTGACGCCCACCTTCAAAACCTCTCTAAGGCTGATCCATTCCAATCGAACTCCCTGCCCCTCTCCATTAGACTCTTACCCAGGCTCAGTTCCTTCAAAAGATCATTAAAGTACATGTAATTCATCCTATACTTTACCCCACTCCCTCTATAATGTAAGCTCGTTTGAGCAGGGCCATCAAAACCCTCTGTTTCTGTGCATCCAACTTGTACCTATTGTACAGTGCTATGGAATTTATTGGAGCGGGTGCGGTCGTCTTTCCTCAATTTAGTTGTGACCTTGAAGAGCATCCAGGCAAGTAATTCATTAAAAGACTGTTGAATACAAGGTTGTGTTTTGAGATATATAAATTAAAGGTAAAAGTAAACTAGCCTAATCATAACCAAACCATCACTATTCTAAAGATGCTATAGAAAGAAGCTATCGGACACCATGATAGGTCACTTCTCTGTTGGGCAGAGTGGTTGAAATAAAAGATCCCTGTGCATCATAATTGTGTCTCCTAAAGATATGAGCGTAATAACGGTGGATCACTTGCCGAGAAATGAAAAGCTTGGTTCTTATAATTGGAGACCATAGTGAAGTGACAAACATCAGAAGTGCTTCCTGTGGAGAGGAGTGATATGTGGCATAACCCGAGAGTGGAGCGATGAATGAAACGTTAGTAAGTAGTCTTAAACAGCATACTTTTTCAGATTTCCAGGGTATTTCCAGTGCTATTGTAACGGCAGTGAAACATAACCAAAAAATGCTTCCTAATGACTTCTAGAGTAATTTGAGTGAAGAAGTTGAGTGAAAGTACTTATGAGGAAAGAGGTTGTTAATTGCTATTCCCAGTAAAGCATGTATCTGAAAGCACAAATTAAGTTATGGGGTTATCCTGGGACATGGCCACCATATGTGTAGTGTATTCCCAAGATTTGAAGCTCAGTTTTAGAAAGATGTAGGTGGAGATGGAAGAGAGACCACTGATGAGGCATAGAAGAAAGGCAGATGCATCACCAGCAGGGCCAGATTAAGAGCCCAGTGTGCCTGGTGCTGACAATTATGATGGGGCCTAATTACAGAATTGTCACGGCCCCTGGCTCGGCGTGAGGTGCGGTCGCACCGGACCAGTGCGACCGCGCCAACGAACTGAGCTTACCTGCTCAGTGGCGAGTCAGGAGCCGCTTTGCCGGGTTCTCCTGGCTGCCCGCCCGGATCCAAGATGGCGCCGACCATGCAGTCGCGGCCAGATATAGCTCTGACCCCAGGGTCACACGTACACACGCACGTTCTGGGGTCAGAGGCCAGAGGGATATTTAACCTAGGTTATTGCCCTGTCGTGGTTTTCGTTCCTGGTTGCTGAAAGTGCGTGTTCTTGTCCTGTTTTTGATATTCCTGGTATTTTGACCTTGGCTATTCCTGACTATTCTGATTTCTGGCTTCCCTGACTTGGCTTTCTAAATGATATTGTATATTTCTGGCTTCCTTGACCTCGACTATCCCTTGACTATTCTCTTTTTTAACGTATTAGTCCGGCAATTCTAAGGACCGGTTTACGTTTTATAATTTTCTGTTCTGTCTATGTAGTTGTTACATAGTTCTGCGTGCTGGGCCACACTAGCAGTCATGACAAGAATCCCTGCTGCCTTTCCCTCCATCCTTCACTTCGCTGAGCTGTAGGCTGTCTCTGCAGTCTGGGAGTTGCTGTCTGGACTCTCTGTGCTGTGTAGCTGCTCCCCTGCGTATCAGTAAGTAGAGAGAGGCAGGCAGATGCTGTAACTTCCTATCCCTGCCTCTATCCACACACAGTGACCCCTACTGGCTGGTGCTGGTATTGCAGAGTAATCTCTGTTTATACTGAGAAAAATATCTGCATTTGTATTGCTGGTATTACTGCTATACCGGCACTGCCAGGCAGCCTCAAATATATAAAATACCAGTCAGGTGGCAAACCTAAGAGTAGTGTGTAAAAAAAAAATAAAAAAAAGTAAATTTTTTTTTTTTATCATTATTTTTTTTTTTTTAAATGGGCCTATTCCATGGGCCTGGGCCTGGGCCTGGAGCTGCTGCTCCATCAGCCCCTATGTTAATCTGGCCCTGATCACCAGCTGCCTCTCTTCAGTCTTCAACTGGATGTCTTCCTGCTTTTTAAAACTTAAACTTTCTGAAACGTTACTTCTTATTTTAGCTCTGCAAAATACAAATTCTCCACTGACTCTTCCCCTGAAAGTTCATGGTACACCCACCAGACCATCCTTGCAAGCTTGCAGCCTTAGTTTTAGCCATGATTCTGGCCAATTCCACCTTAAAAATGTTGCCTTCATCTGCCCCTTTCTTATACAAGATGCTACTAAGGAGCTTATTTGTGTTCTTGAATTTTAATACATTGACTATTGTAATTATCTTCTTATTGGTCTTTCCAGAAACCAAACCATACTGCCTATCACAACTCGTGTGCCAATCGCTACATTGGATTCCAGTCGCCTTAAGGATTCAATTGAATTTATCTACATTTAACAGTGACTTTCTCCTGTCTCTGCTTTCTCCCCTGCAGCCAAAGCTTTCTACAGGTTTTCTCAAGAGCTGTCCCAATCCAATGGAACAGATTGCCTCCACCCAATACACTTTCCTTTAGTCTTCAGTCTTAAGCCATTTAAAACACATCTCTTTTTGCTAGCCTATTGTCTCACATGGTTATTGTCATTCCTTTAAATCTCTCTCTTACTCTTAACATAATCCTCTTCATTCTCTCACCTTCAAATTCTACGGCTCTCCCACATTCTCACTTTTTTTGTTGCTTTGCCCTTCTTGTATTATTATACTTCACATCTTCTAGATCCAGCATGTCAAACTCAAAGGCTAACATGGGCCAAATAAACGAGGTTTAAGTTTATGTGGGCCTCACCAAAAAATGTAACTTAAATTTTCATGGAACAACATTGTTGTTTCATGACTGCTGACCCCCAACACACATATATTTGTGTACGCGGTAATTAGAGGACGTACAATTAAAAGTATGTAGTTCGATAAGGACCAAAGTCGGTTGAGGTGTGCCGAAACCGACGAGAAGTCAGGCCTGCAAAAGAGGGCCCACCTGTTTTATTGATGTAAATAATAAAGGGTGAGGTGGGAGGGGAACTTCCAGATGGCGACGATAGGTAAGCTGGGGGTTAATGGGGAATTAAATAGGAAAATAACCCCTCCCACAAATTCAGGCATATGCCTTCCACTTGTGTACGGGGTAATTAGAGGACGTACAATTAAAAGTATGTAGTTCGATAAGGACCAAAGTCGGTTGAGGTGTGCCGAAACCGACGAGAGGTCAGGCCTGCAAAAGAGGGCAAAAATATAAGACAAGATTAATTTCACAATTAGCAATCAGTCACATTATAGAAAAGACAGTCTGATTTCTATCCTGCGTTAGGAATGTTCCTATTGTAAACCAATTTACCATATTTCTACTTATGTGTGTCGTAACACGCCCATTAGAGGCTGCTGTTGTATTGACATGGAATGAGTGGCCCGAGTAGAAGGAAGGATTAAGGCCTGGATGGAGTATTAAAGTAACAAATATCACAGTTATTAAAGATAGTAAGGTTAGTTAGGGACCTGGCTAACCTGGTCTTTAATTACGAGTACAAATTTTGAACCGGGCATAATTTAAAATTCCCAACTGATATGTTTTAGTATGAGGAGTAGACAATGTAACGATTGTTGATTTCCTGAATTCTTTATGCATGAGTGAAGGTCGAATGTTTCCGACAGCAAGATTCTTTCTTTTGGCCTCAAGAAATCGTAGAAAGCCAAGTAAGCTGCTGACTTAAGTTACTATGTTAGTAGGGTTATTACAGGGAGGCTTAACGGTTAATTTGAAAACTCACCCTAAGATTTACTGTTAATAGGGAGTGAATTGGATGATTTGTGGAGTTTTGATCTCTGACACTTGTCAGCGCCCTATTGAAAAAGAAAAGAAAGTGGGAGCTGTTTGGGTATATTGTCTACATGTAATGTTAAATTCCTGTAGGTATAGTTTCAATTGTATTGTAGGCTAGTTTCAAAGAGATGTGGCCAAAAATTGTGCAAACAACCATTTATAATTGGAACGCATTTATTATCTTGAATCATACACAATACTTACACATATCGTAAGCTGTAGAGTAAGTTTGTTTAGTATTAGTAGACAAACCAACCTGCGTAAAAAACGCTAACTTAAGGCATGATTAGACCTTTTTGAACTGCAGAGGATCTCTGGACTGAACGTTCTTTAAGCTCAACCGTTACGTTTAAGCAAGGCCGACTTCAGGACTTTAGGAGTGGCCAGGGCGGGGGATATTGCGGGGGACCTGGGATGACAGGATTAGAGTGTTTATTAAACATAGAACGTCACCTGGAGCTATTTCTTGTAACATGCTGTAAGGAGAGAGGAAAAGAAAAAAAATATATATGTTTTATCCATGCAAAACTTTGATGCCAATTGAAATATCCCATGTAGTAGAGCTACTAGTAGAGCTACTTGCTAACGAGTACTGATAGGCGAAGATATTGACAATACCGTGAGAGGTGAGGCCCTGCCATTTTCCCCGTGGCTGAGAAAGGCCCTACCTCTGATTTGGGCCATGTGGACTTGTACCTACTACGCGCAGCGGGGTGTTAACCTGTTGGTGGCGGCAAAGAGACAATACTTGTGGCTGTGACATGTGAGGCCCTACCCAAGACCTTCCAGAAGAATATGCGAGGTACTAACTCAGAGTTGGGCCGCTGGGTGGAACCTCAGTGTTGAGGTGAGTAGTTGGCCTCATGCAAAATTTATTTGACTTAGTTCAGAACTTCTTTCCCTTGGCAGGTTTGTTTCTTGTGGATGAGCGTTAACATAACCTTACATGTGTGAGTAACTGGATAGAACCACAGAGAAAAAGGACTGTAAAAGGCATCTGACGAAACTATCTGTTGTGATGCGAACCGAAGAATAGAATGAAATACCGTGACTAACAGTAGGGAAAATTGTGTGCTCTTAAGAGAGGAACCTGAAAAGGAGCTTTGATTGTGGTTTAAGCTTAAAGATGATATGTGTCATATAATAAATATCCTATAATCGTTTACTTGATAGGCTTGGGATCTGTATTATAAGATGCCTGTAGGTGTAACTTCTTAGACAGAAACAGATAGCAAAGTCAATCCTGATGGACTTCTTGAGCGTAAATAACATAGTGAAATGTATGTAATATTAAATAGCGTAACAAATGATTGAATGCGCATGGAGAACCTTGCGAATGTCAAGCGTGCAGAGACAAGTCCCTATTAGTTGTTAAAGATTTGAATTATATTCGTTTGGTCGTAATGAAGGCAGAGTGATGCCTCGATGTTTGATATGAAACAAGTGAAAATTCTGGTTTACCCTGTCTTTATTAGATATCTAATGCTTTAACCTGCATTGCCTTGTATAATTGACGTAGACGTGATAATTAAGCAATAGTATGAGTCAACGTATGATAATTTAGAACTCAATGTACTGAAATGCCCCTAATGTGCTGCCAAGTAATAAATAGTTATCTGTAATGAATAAATCTGGAAGCAGTCACTATATGTACCTAAGCGTATTCAGGACCTGACGATGGTCCAATACAAGGCCTAAATATGTACAACGTGTAAACGTAAAAGGCAGCGTGAAGCCCAATATACTTATTTAACTGAAAATATATGTAAGAAATAAAATGCCAGAAACAAATTGTTGGAGGAAACCGCTGATCTTGGTTTCTACTAAATTGATATGGGCACCTAGTGTATGTGGTATAATAGGATCACAAAGTGAGTGACAAGTTGGGGAAATATATATATTTGGGTATCATCCTTGTACTGCTATATCTAATTATCTAGTAGACCCTTAGCCCGTAAGTGATTGACGTATTGAAAGCATGGATTAGCCTTGTATGATAGTTCTGACATACTGTTTGTATTACTGTAAGGGTATATAAACTCACAATCAAAACTAAAGCTATAACGAGGCGGGAAATAATCCGCTAGGATACCTGATCTGATCGGATATAAAACATAGTGAGTATGTACGACGGGGTCTGCAGGTGCCCCCCCCCAAGTACTACATGTGTGTGTGCTGGCTGACTAGCTAGTGCCGCAATGCGGCGAAACAATTACTCTGGTTGGTGACAGGTGAGGCCCTGCTAATTGCCAAGCGGCTTGAGAGGCTCTATCTATGCATTGGCGCGAAGGGATAGCGTGGCCACTGAACGTTGTGGCGGGGTGTCGGCCTCTCGGTGACAGTTAAACATAAGAGAGAATGGGAGTGACAGGTGAGCCCCTCTCTATGCCACAATGCGAGGCAACTAACTATGATTTGGCCCGAGGGGTGTAGTACCTCCGAGTAATAGGATGAGTGTTGGCCTCGCGGGACCACTAACCTAAGGCGAAGAAGCCAGGGGGACAGGGCCGCCATCAGAAATGTTGGGGCCCCTGACAAAGCACAAGGTCTGGGCCCCCCCTCACTCCCGGGCCCGCCCACGCTCTACCTGGTCCGCTGACAATGATGCAGGACTGAATGTGGTGTGTATAGTGGAAGTGAATTAGAATATGTGTAATGGATGTAGTGTTTGTGTGTATTAGATACTGTTTGTACAGTGAATGCAAAGTGTGTGTTTGTGTAGCGGATGCAGTGTGTATAGTGAACGCAGAGTGTGTTTGAGTAGTGGATATACTGTGTACAGTGATGTAGTGTGTGTGTTTGTGTAGTGGATGTAGTGTTTGTATGTACTAGATGAAATGTGTTTAGTGGGTGCAGTGTCTGTAGTGGATGTAGTGCATGTATTAGACGCAGTGTCTGTGTATAGTGAATGCAGAGTGTTTCAATGTGTGGTGGATGTAGTGTGTACTGTGAATACAGGATGTTTGTGTAGTGGATGCTGTGTGTACAGTTAATGCAGAGTGTATGTTAGTGTAGTGAATGCAGAGTGTGTGTCAGTATAGTGAATCCAGAGTGTATGCATAGTTTAGTGAATGCAGAGTGTGTTAGTGTGTAGTGAATGCAGAGTGTGTTAGTGTGTAGTGAATGCAGAGTGTGTCAGTGTAATGAATGTAGTGTGTGTGTTAGTGCAGTGAATGCAGAGTGTGTGTAAATTTGTAGTGAATGCAGAGTGTGTGTAAATTTGTAGTGAATGCAGAGTGTGTGTTAATGTGTAGTGAATGCAGAGTGTGTGTTAGTGTAGTGAATGCAGAATGTGTTAATGTGTAGTGAATGCAGAGAGTGTGTTAGTGTGTAGCAGATGCAGAGTGTGTGTAAGTGTAGTGAATGCAGAGAGTGTGTTAATGTGTAGTGAATGCAGAGAGTGTGTTAGTGTGTAGCAGATGCAGAGTGTGTGTTAGTGTAGTGAATGCAGAGAGTGTGTTAGTGTGTAGCGGATGCAGAATGTGTGAGTTAGTGTAGTGAATGCAGAGAGTGTGTTAGTGTGTAGCGGATGCAGAGTATGTGTTAGTGTAGTAAATGCAGAGAGTGTGTTAGTGTGTAGCGGATGCAGAGTGTGTGTTAGTGTGTAGCGGATGCAGAGTGTGTGTTAGTGTAGTGAATGCAGAGAGTGTGTTAATGTGTAGTGAATGCAGAGAGTGTGTTAGTGTGTAGCGGATGCAGAGTGTGTGTGTTAGTGTAGTGAATGCAGAGTGTGTTAATGTGTAGTGAATGCAGAGAGTGGGTTAGTGTGTAGTGGATGCAGAGTGTGTGTTAGTGTAGTGAATGCAGAGAGTGTGTTAGTGTGTGGCGGATGCAGAGTGTGTGTTAATGTGTAGCGGATGCAGAGTGTGTGCTAGTGTAGCGGATGCAGAGTGTGTCTTAGTGTAGTGAATGCAGAGTGTGTTAATGTGTAGTGAAACAGAGTGTGTGTCAGTATAGTGGATGCAGTGAGTGTGTTAGTGTGTAGTGTATACAGAGTGTATGTTGTATTAGTGTATGCAGTGTGTGTGTTAGTATATGCAGCGTGTGTGCTGTATTAGTGTATGCAGAGTGTGTGTTGTGTTAGTGTATGCAGTGTGTGTGTTTTGTTAGTGTATGCAGTGTGTGTGTTAGTGTATGCAGCGTGTGTGCTGTATTAGTGTATGCAGAGTGTGTGTTGTGTTAGTGTATGCAGTGTGTGTGTTT
The DNA here is from genome assembly GCA_933207985.1 of Pelobates cultripes. Taxonomy (NCBI): domain Eukaryota; kingdom Metazoa; phylum Chordata; class Amphibia; order Anura; family Pelobatidae; genus Pelobates; species Pelobates cultripes. The sequence continues at coordinate 43,413 of CAKOES020000172.1, forward strand.
TGTTAGTGTATGCAGTGTGTGTGTGTTGTATTGGTGTATGCAGTGTGTGTTTGTTGTGTTAGTGTATGCAGTGTGTGTGTTGTATTGGTGTATGAAG
>CAKOES020000173.1:0-43502 GCA_933207985.1 Pelobates cultripes
GATCCATCAAGTTTATTGTATTACCCATAATTTACTGCACATATTGTGTGTGATTTAAAGGAAATAAAGAGATAGAGCAGGCTCTATTCTAGATAGAGCAGGTTTTCCCAAACTCCAGCCCTCCAGAAGTTGCTGAACTACAACTCCCATGATTCTATGAATGAAATGGATAGGTTGAGAATCATGGAAATTGTAGTTCAGCAACATCTGGAGGGTCGAAGTTTGGGGAAGCTTGAGATAGAGCATCCAATGTAGTCCCCACAATTTATTATTTTAACAACTCAGGTGCTGGGCAACTCCGGTGAAGGATTAACACACCCACTATTTTCCTCTTGAAAGAGAGAACGTTTGTAAATATCACACTACGTAGGTTTACCTACTCACCTGTTGAATGTGGTTGAGGAGTAAAGATGGGGACAATTAGTCCTTCGTTGGATAGTTACATAGTTACATAGATGAAAAGAGATATTCTTGGTCCCGTTTCCAGCAACGGTGTTGTAGATAAGGTAGGGGTAAGGAAGGAGGGGGGAGGGGAGGAGGGGTGAGGGCCCCCGTGGCGGAGTCCGGAGCGTTGCGATGTGATGTTCTCTTGGTGTCTTGTTAAGTGTTGGCACCGTGGGAAGTCCCTGTAGTGGGACTCCCATAGCTCTCCCAGTTCCCTGCTATCCAGGGTTCCCAGACCTTTTCGTATAGTTTCATGGTGTCTCTCACTAGTGCTGTAAGGTGGTCCATGACCTGGATATCTTTGATTTTGTGCAGTACGGTGTTCATCTGTGGGGTTGTGGTTTGAAGCCATGTCTGCGCCATGGTGAGTCTGGCCACGAGCGTGAGTTTGTGTAGGAGTTTCTGTTCCTTCTTGGGACAGTCTTCTAGTGTTCTGGAGAGCAGAAAGACCCATGGGTCTACTGTTACTTGCCTGTGAAAAACCCTATTTAGGAGGTTGCCCACCTCCCTCCAGAAGGTCTGCGCTCTCGGGCAGTCCCACCACATATGGATGTACATCTCTTTGTTTCCGCAGCCTCTCCAACACAAGTCGTTTGGAGTTTTACGCATATGCTATAATTTTACTGGGGTGGTATACCAGTGCAGCATGGTCTTATAGGCCTGCTCCTGGTGTGTGACGCACGCTGAAACAGCTTTGTTTGCGTCCCATATTTCTCTCCACTCTGTGCCATCTAGGGTCTCTTTGAGATCTGTTTCCCAGTGTACGGTGTAGTTTAAGTCGCCCCAATCAGTGCTGTTTGTGCATAAATGTGTGTATAGGTATGAGATGAGTCCCTTTGGGGGGTTTTCATTGAGACACATACGTTCAAAGCCTGTTGGTGCAGTTTGTGCTGCCGTTTTGGCTAGATTGTGTTGTGCGAAGTCTCGGATTTGAATATAGCGAAAGAAATCGGGGGGCCTTAGCCTTGTCCTTTCCTGTAACGTATCAAATGTCACTATTTGGTTCCCTTCATATAGATGGATCGCTCGCTGTAGGCCCGCTACCTCAATGTTTCTGAAGTCTCGGGCCCTCATTCCCGGTGGGAACGCACTGTTCCTCAACAGGGGCATCAAAGGAGAGGGTGAGGTGGTTAGGTTGTATTTTTGGCCCACTGCGTCCCAGACCCTAAGGGAGTTTAGGATCGCAGGGCAATCGGTGCGTAGGATAGCCCTGTGTTTCCTGGTAAGCCACATGTAGAATTGGGGCAGGTCAGCTCCCGTGATGCCTGATTCCAAGTCCGCCCACTTGCGGTCGCCCGGTGTCGAGTGCCACATAGCTATATAACTAAATAGTAGTTATAGAGATGAGGTAGGCCTAACCCACCCCCCTCTTTGGGTCTATACAGTATGTTGCGTTCTACTCTGTGGCGCTTGTGTTGCCAGATAAAATCCCCTATGGACCTTTGTAAGGGGGCTAGTTCTGTTTTAGTTATGGGTATGGCGAGTGCTTGAAAAAGGAAGAGGAGTTTCGGGAGGATGTCCATTTTTATCGTATGGACCCTTCCTATCCAAGATATTGGCTTGTCAGTCCATCTGTCGAGGTCTGCGCTAAGGGTCTTAAGGAGCGGTGTGTAATTCGCCCCATACAGCTTAGAAGGTTCAGCGGTTAGTTGTATTCCCAAGTATTTTATGGAAGTTTGCGCTATAGGTATGTGGTGTTGGGTTCTTATGGATGTAGCATCGTGCATTGTCATTGCTATGGGGAGTGCGGCCGATTTGCACAGGTTGACCTTGTATCCCGATAAGGCTCCGTATTCTGCTGATTCTTAATCTAAGGCTAACATTGAGGTCCTAGGGGTTGTAAGCGTGAGAAGGACCCGATACTTTATATGTTTGGTCCCCCACTGAGATTCCCTGAATTGATAGGTTTAATCTGATCGCCTGTAGTAGGGGTTCCAGTGTGAGAACGAACAAGAGGGGCGACAGCGGGCAACCCTGTCGCGTGCCGTTGTGTAAGGTGAAAGGGGTTGTCTGAGCGCCCGTAATCTGAATGTGTGCCTTGACGTCTGTGTACATGGCTTGGATCGCGGTTATGTACAGCTCGGGAAAGCGGAGATGTTGAAGGAGTTCGAACAGGTATGTCCATTTCACCCTATCGAACGCCTTTTCGGCGTCGAGAGAGAGAATGAGCGTTGGTGTGTGCGTGGTCGTCTGCATCCAGATTAAGTCAATGTTGCGTCTGGTGTTTTCAAATAACTGTCTTCCAGGGATGAAGCCCACCTGATCTGCATGGATTAGGTGTGTTAAGTGTGGAGATAGTCTGTCCGCTAGTATCTTGGCTAGTATTTTTACGTCTTGGTTGATCAATGATATGGGTCTGTAATTTTCAGGGTATGTTGCATCTTTTCCAGGTTTGGGTAATAGTATTATATGGGCCGTGGACATGTCTGGGTCTGGATGTCCGCCCTGCATCAAATAGTTGAACCACTGTAATAAATGCGGTGTCAGTTCTTCTCGGTATGCTTTATAATAGCTGCCGTCATAGCCGTCGGGGCCCGGGGCCTTATGCCCTTTGAGGCGTGATATCGCTCTATTTCGTCTGCTGTGACTTTGTCTCCTAAGGACTCTATTGCTATAGGGGTCAGCTTCGGGAGGTCAATTTTGCTCAGGTATTGTCCTATCTTGTCTCGTAGGTGTGGTGCTGTGTCAGCCTCGGTGGGTGTGTGGTTGTAGAGGGTAGTGTAAAACTCGGTGAATATACGAGCTATATCTGCCGGTGCAGTTTTGATCTGACCTGTGCGATCCCTGATTGTGGTGATATGTGTTCGTCGTATGCATGGGCGAGCCAGTAACGTGTGCATTTTGTTGGCCTGTTCATAATATGTTCTCTTAGACCATAGCATAGCCGTCGCTACGTCGGCCACTAAAGTCTCCTTTATATGGCGTCGGGTAGTCTGTAGGGCCAGAAGCCCATCTGGGGTGGGGTTGGTTTTAGGTCTCTGCATAGGAGGGACTTCAGGCGTTGAGTTTTCTGTTTCTTTTTCTTGGTTGCTTCCCGAATTAGTGTGCCTCTGATAACCGATTTGTGAGCAGCCCACACAGTAGCGGGAGTTAGCTCTTGGGAGGAGTTGAGTTGGAAATATTGTACTACTATCTCTTTGCGAATAGTCTCTCTAATAGTTGGGTCTTGCAATAGGGAAGTATTGAGTTTCCAGTTCCACCGGGTCGTGGTGCAGAGGTTTCCTAGTTCTAAGCTAATGTCTGCATGGTCTGACCACGTGATAGATCCTATTGAGGACTTCGTGATCTTTGGGATGGCTTGATCGCTAACTAAAAAGTAGTCGATGCGGGAGTACGAGTCATGGGGCGCAGAATAGAACGTATAGTCTGTTTCTCCCGGGTGGTTGGCCCTCCACACATCTATCAGTCCTGTAGTGCAGAGGAAGTCGTGGACCAGTCTGTCCGGTCTCCCCCTGCCGTGTGAGCGTGGTAAGCCTCTTATGGTCCCTCTGTCTATGGCCAGGCATGGGGCGGCGTTAAAGTCGCCCCCCATGATAAGCATACCATGAGGCAGGGTTTTTAATTTGTCAGCCAATTGGTCCCAGAAGTCCCTGGATGGGTCGGTGGGAGTGTAAATGTTTATGAGATGGATGGTGTGCGTGAATAGCGTCCCTGTCAGGATAAGGTATCTTCTGTCCATGTCTGTGTGGACCCCTGTGACTCGCAGTGGACAACGTTTATGTATTAATATCGCTACTCCGTTGCGTTTGGAGTGTGACCTAGCCTCGTAGCCTGTGCTATATATGTGGTCCTTAAGAGTAATGCCCAGGGTCTTGGGTAGGTGGGTTTCTTGTAGAAAGGCCACATCAGGGCCTAGTCTCTTAAGTTCTCTATATAAGAGTCTGCGCTTCTTTGGGGCATTTAGTCCCTTAACATTTAGGGAGTGTATGTGTGTAGACATGGTGGTGTCCAAGGTGTAAGTGTGTGGGCGTCCTCCGGCTGTCCCTGGGGAACGTCCTGAGGGGGGAGAAAGAGAGGTTGTTAAACATATCATAACACAAACATATATATAAAAAACGATTGAACTGAGAAATCATCTGGTCTTATCACTTGCCAGACTTGTGCGGGGCGTCTGCATCAGCGTATCTGGCCCTCCTACATCGGGGTCAGCTCGCGGATGCATGGCCCCGAACCTGTATGAATTTGACCTGAGGCCCATTAGTGTTTGCGTGAGCACGTCTGCGGGGTTGTCCCCTTACCCAGGCCTTCCCGCCCGTCGGTCCCTACGTCGCCCATGGAGTCGGGGAGATTCCTGTTGTGGAAAGGGGTCGCCGAGCCACTATGATCCGGTTGGGGGGGGGGGGCGGTCCTGTCACCACCGTTGCGATGCGTCAACTAGCCATGAGAGTCCCTCTGTGTGCGTCCCGTTGGGTGTGGTGCCCTGACCTAGCCTGCCCAAAGTGCGGGAGTGCCCCCGTGAGTTTGTGGACCCAGGTATACCCAGTGTCTAGCCTATGTGTCCTTTCCCCATAGATGGGTGGATCCCAGTAAGGTGGTGTTAGCCATCCAATGTTTGCATGTATACTGTAGCATGACCTGTCTGTGTCTGTTCCGGACGTTCAGTATAGTATATCTGTGGGAAATGGCCCGTTGGCCCTGTGGGTCTGGTATCAGGGACTACTCGGTTGCCTAATGTTGGTATTGCATGTCCTAGGGCATGCGGCCCCCCGGGACAAAAAGGGGGGGGAGGGCAGCAGGAGTCAGTCTTACAAAATATAAATCTGGTATCCCCCTCCCCCCCTCCCAGCAGCACCCCCCTCCCACGGCCATGAAAGTGGCTCCATGTGCGCTTGTTAAATGAGTCCAGCATCCACCCCCCCCACAAGTGTTCTACCGTCTCATACCCGTATAGCATTTCGCCAGCGTGTTCCTTGTTAGGAAGGAAAAGGAGAAATAGAGGGGGCAAATTCCCTTTTTTTTATTTTTTTTTTGTGTTTCCGTCTTATGTTCTCTCCTCCCTCCCCTCCCCCCACACTTTTGCTTGCGAATATAGGATGGAACCCTCCCCCCGTTATATACATTGTTTTGTTTTGTTTTTTTTCCTTTTTGGTTTTTTTCAGGGATAGGGAAAAACCCCTCTGCTCTTTACGTGAGGTAGTGGGCTATGGTTGTAACAGACCCGGGAGGAGGGGGTTAGTCAATACCCGCCCTTTGTGTCCCGTGTCATCTCACCCTCCCGGCGAAGACCATCAAGGCTAGGCGGTCCGGGCGCGGGTGCCTGGTGTATCTGTTCTACGGTGTGGGACCTCTTTCTCCCACTGTATGCCATTCTCTGGGTAGTAGCTGCAGGTCTGTCGGAGACGCCGTCTGCCAATGAAGGTCCGGCGGAGCCTGAAGGTCGAGCACCTGGAGAAATGCCATCGCGTCCCCATCAGGTGGCAGGATCTTTGATCTGCCGTTCTTGAAAGCCATAAGCTTAAACGGATGGCCATGTGCATATTTTATGTTGTGGGTTCTGAGGATGTCGGTAATCGGTCGCCATTCTCTGCGCCTCTGAAGTGTCGCTGGGGCCAGGTCCTGGAACAGGAGTAAAGTGTTCCCTTTATACTTGATGGGGCGTTCTCTGCTGTTCTTCATTATAGTTTCTTTCGTTTGGAAATGTTGGAAGCGCATAATGATATCCCTCAGCTGCTTGGCATCTGTCTTCCTGGCTCCCAGAGCCCTGTGAACCCGGTCAAGATACCATAGATGGTCAGGGATGTCTGGTGCCAGGGGTTTTAGGATCGCCATGACTGTGTCTGTCAGGCCACCCTCCCCCTCTTTTTCTGGTAGGCCCCTCAGCCTAATGTTGTTTCGGCGGGAGCGATTAGCCAAATCCTCCAGGGCTGTTTCTGCTGCTATCAGCCTTGCAGTGAGGTTATTAACCCGGCTGGTTACCTCATTGTGTGCCAGGACTGTTGTCTCTTGCCTTTGTTCCAGGGTGGTCGTGCGGTGCCCAAGTGCTGCAATCTCGGCCTTCACCTCCGCCGCGGTTCTGCTTATCTCCCCTGCCAGGTAAGTTTTGACCTCTAGCAGTTGTGCTAGGATCTGGGAGGTCTCACTGTTCGGCGAGCATTGTCCCAGGGGGAACTCCGGGTGCTCCTGCACTGGGGAGGTCCTGGGGCTATGGTGGCCGCCATCTTGCCTCTCCGGCTGGGCTGCGCGGGAAACCTCAAAGAGGTCTGCCACCGAGGCGCCCGTCTCCGACAGCCTTTTATGGGGCTTCCGTGGGGTCCGCTTGTCCATGCCGCAAATTAGGTGCTCTATGGGAGTATGCAGTGCTCTATAGATGTGCCGTTGTAAGCTGTTAGGCCCCGGTTCGGCGGGAGCTCAGCTCACTGGCATCCACGCCCCCTGCTTGTGCATTCTTAACCCCGAAGTGCATAACTTTGCATTTCTCTACATTAAATGTAATCATTTTAGTGCCCAGTCCCCAATCTATCCAAATCCATCTGCAACAAGGCAATATCCTGCTCACATTTTATTACTTTACAAAGTTTTGTGTCATCTGCAAACACTGATACATGGCTTTCAATGCCCATTTCAAGATCATTTATAAATATGTTAAATAGAAGCAGTCCCAAAACAGAACCCTGAGGGACACCACTTACCACTTTTGTCCAGCTTGAGAACTCGTTGTACTCTATCATTAAGCCAATGTTCTAGCCAAGAACAAGAACATTCATCTAGACCAATTTCTTTTAGTTTGAAGACTAATCTATTAAGAGGAACCGTATAAAATGCCTTGGCAAAATCCAATAGATCACATCCACTGCAACACCCTGAACTATACTTCTACTTACTTTTCCGTAGAATGCAATTAGGTTAGTTTGACATGACCTAAGTTTCATAAAACCATGCTGATTATTGCTAATAAAGTTCTTCCCAATGAATTCCTGAATATTATCCCTTAATAGCCGTTCAAATAATTTCCCAGTCACAGAAGTTAAGCTCACAGGTCTATAATTTCCAGGCAAGGATTTTGAACCCTTTTTAAATATAGGAACAACACCTGCCTTCCTCCAATCCTCCTGTGCAATACCTGAAACAAAAGAATCTTGAAAAATTAAATAAAGAGGTTCACTTATTTCCCCACTTAGTTCCTTAAGTACTCGTGGGTGGATACCGTCAGGCCCCGGAGCTTTATTTAAATTAATTTTCTTTAATAGCTGTAGCACCTTGTCTCGAGTTATCCAATCACAAGTTATCTGCAACTTTGTTGCAGCAATCATTTGCTTATCTCTTGCCATAGGACCCTCATTAATACATACTGAAGAAAAATAGTTATTTAAAATTTCTGCCTTTTCCTAGAAGCTACCATTCTATAACCTGCGGTGGCAGATGGGGAGAGTTTTCTGCCAACTCATTTAAAATCTTATTAACCCTAACAGCAGCAATCATGGTGTGAGGAAGCAGAAGGAGACATAACAATGGAAATCCAAACTAAATAGTTGGGTACGCCAGTATCACTTTGTACATTTTTTTTAACCACTTTGTATTTTGTTAATTTAATTGTTACTACTTTTACATTACAACAGATTGATAAATCAGAATTAAATGTACTCTTTTTTTGTAGTTTGCTTATAAAACATAAGCAAAATTAAATTTATGACTTAAAAAAATAAATGAAAAGTTCTGCCTCTGAATTGCCAACTTTGAGGAATGTCAGCTTTAATTCTGTGTTTAATAAATGTCAAGCATTTTTGAAATGCTTTCTGCTATATTTTAGTACAGTGAACTTTTCAAAAAGTATTATATTCAGGACTTATCTCTTAATGTCGCTTTCATCTCTGAAATGGAATTTTGGGTCATAGTTTGAGATTTGTTTTTAAATGTTAGGAATTGTTAATCACAGTTTTTGTACAATATAATCTATATAATCCAAGATCTGTATGCTTATTTGTGAAAGAGTATATTTGGAACAATGTTAAAGGTTCTGTGTAAAATATAACTGTGGGAATTCCACCGGAAGCAGACATTTGAATCAGTCTGTTAGAAGTGGCTTTCTAACTGCCAGACAGAAAGCTTCTTCTGCTTCTACTGGCTATATTTAATATGGAGTGGTCCATTTCTTTGGGTCTTGAAATAGATCAAAAGGAACCTATGAATAGTTGCCAATCATGCTGGATCTTCAGAAGTCACCTGACATCTAAGGTGGAACATTTACACAAAATTGCACCATGTAGAGACCATATGCCTAAAATAGATGCTGTGCTCTGCATCTCTCATTATCTAATAATATCGCACGTTCAATGGTTGCTATGAAACACAATCACAATCTAGATACAAATAGTATAAAATAAAGCAGAACATTTAAGATGTTCAGGATAACTAGTGCCCTGTAAACACTGGTCCTCTAGGTATATACATTGCCTGTAGTCATAATTTGGTAAAGCAGGTATTTACCAGAGGCAGTAGTAAAACTTTTTATTATATATAGAAGAGTAGTTTCCAGTGGTTGAAGCACATGAACAGTCAACAATTTATCAGCATATCCATAGGAACAAAATTGGAAAAAATCTAAATCCTAGACTTTGGAGTGTGCCTTCAGAACTGGATTTGGGAACAACTGATCTACAGAACTTGTTCTAACAGGATGCACTGTAATATGATTGATTTTGACATGGTATATGATCCAACACCAGCACTTTATTTAGTCTACCTCAATACAAAAAGAAAGCAGCCTAATCCTCCTACTACAGAGCACCTCAATTATGGAACGACCTCCCGCACACTTTCAAATCTTCCCCAAGCCTAAAGTCCTTTAAGAGATCCCTCTCTACATATCTCAAAACAGATTGCACCGGTCATGGTTGATTATATATTTCCTGCCTGTTCGATGTTAAATTTTGGATATATTGTGTATTAATATTGTTTTTGTATTTTATTGTAACCTATTGTATCAATGCAATGTTTTGAAGACCCAGGACATACTTGAAAATGAGAGAAATCTCAATTTATCCTCCCTGGTAAAATATTTTATAAATAAATAAATAAATGGCATATTATTATTATTATTATCTATAAAGCGCCTACAAATTCCGTAGAGCTGTACAACAGGTGGACTAACACACATGTATTCGCAACAAGATGAACTGTACACACGGGAACAATGAGTATTGAGACCCTGCTCAAATGTGCTTATGTTCCAGAGGGAGTGAGATAAAGTGGCGGAGGAGGTAAGGGAAGGATGTATTTCATGTACAGGAAAAAGTAGATTGCTAGGCCAGTGAAGGCTTAGTTTTTTGGATGACACAGTTGCAGGAGAGGAAGCAGGGTGGATTACAAGGTGAGGGGAGGGCAAGCTATTAACAGTGTAATTGATATGCTTTCCTAATGCAGGAAGTTGTTAATGATCTTTTGAAGGAACTGAGACTGGGTGAGAGTCTAACGGAGCAGGGAAGGGTGTTTCAAAGAAACAGCGCAGCCCTAGAAAAGTCTTGAAGGCGCGGGTCAAAGGTGCGAGTACGAACAGGTCCTAGATGCATACTGTATGTACCTTAGAAAACCAATATTGACAGTGTGCACTGCATGTACCAAAAGTACCTATATGTGTACATCAATGCCCATTTGTTTCTTTTATTTCTTCCCATGTTGTGCCTATTTTTATACAATAAAGAATGAATAAGGAGCACATCCCATAAAAAGTATAGGGTGAAGAATACACATTTTTGATCCTGACCCTATAGTGTCCCTTTATTTGAAAAATGACTGTCTAGACACCATCACCACTACATACCAATGTAGCTGTTGTAATTATATTAGACTACGGGTGCTGTCCTCCCTTTTTTCAAAGTTTGATCGAAACAAAAAATTCTATCTTGAAGAAGAATTGAATTTCCATGCTAATGCACCTATGTCTATATAAATGCATCTTTGACAGAGCACAGGGAAATACATTTATTTTAAGGAAAAGTGTTCTGAGACCCTTTGAGTTACTGCAATTAACGTACCACTGAGAAGAGAGATTCTGTCCTGTTTCCAAAGAACTTCTCAGATCTCTAATCTCTTAAGTAAGCAGAACTGTGCGTTGCTTCTCTATTTCAAGCTAAGGATCGAATTTACTGAAAAAGGGCTCCTAATAGCTAATTGGAAGCAGCCCTCCTAGAGCTGGCACTGTGAAGTGTGTGGGTTGCTGCCACATTTCTAAATTTCAAACATAATTGCAGGAAAGGCTTAGAATCTTGTTTGAATTTGCTAATTTCTCTACCTACTGCACCAGTGTCTACAGTGCTTAACGTTGTCCACCCCTAGCCTACGCAGCACGAATATTACTAATGCCAGAGGTTAATTGGGTCTACTGGTTCTGCTCTCCTTGGTACACTACACACTGTTAATTCGTAATTGGAAAAATAATTGTAAGAATAAACAATTTTTTGGCAAAAAACTAATTTGCCAAAATTTAATGCTACATCTTATTTTGTTTATTAGAACCTTAACAACACAAAACAGAGAGTGAAAATAATTGCACTATTGTGATAAATAGTGAATAAAATAAGCTTAATAAAACAGCACTTCCCCAACAGAGCATAGCGCTGTATATGTTTAACGAGTGGTCAGCCAGTGTGCTAAAATAGCTAATATACCTATCCTCACTGATACACAGTCCCCTTCCAGACCCCTACGCTCTGCCTATGATCTTAGTCTAGTTTCTGTTCGTACTCACACCATGATGCCCATTCTCCTTTGGAACTCCATTAGACTCTAACCCGGTCTCAGTTTCTTCAATATATAATTAAAAACTCACTTCTTTAGGAAAGCATCTCAATTAAACTGTTAATAGCTTTCCCTCCCCGTATCTTGCTAACCCACCCTGCTTCCTCTCCTGCAACTGTGTAATCCAATAAACTAAGCCTTCACTGTAAACTATTCTAATAATCTACTTAATCTATAATTACTTGAAAGACATCCTTCCCGTACCTCCTGTGCCATTTTACCCCACTCCCTCTAGAATGTAAGCTTGTTTGAGCAGGGCCTTCAACACCCTCTGTTCCTATGTGTCCTGCTTGTCTTGTTGCAAATACATGTCTATTAGTCCTCCTATTGTACAGCGCTACCGAATTTGTTGGCTCTTTATAAATAATAGTAACAAAAATTTTTGGGCTATATTTGCACAGTTATGAAACCTCTCTTTTTGTGCAGTAAACTACTTCTAGTGCTAAAAAAGTATTTTTTTATTATTGTAGATTTTTTTTTTTGCACGTTATTAGCTATTAGTCTCCCTCTGTCTTTGATTAACTGTTTATTGAATATATAGATATCTAATTTGCTGCTGCCAGGAGAAATAAACACACTGATGCATCTTTGCGAAACATCCCTTTCTTTATTTGCACACTACAGACAAATACACAACGCTCACGTATGCCGTGACACTTTGCATTTCCACAAAAAAAATTTATATTTACTAAAGTGAGAATTGTGGGAAATTCTCCAGCTCAGCCCTTTTTCTATCTTTGTCTATAATATGAATTTGTCATTTCTCCAATATTCCTCCTCCTTTCGCAAATAAAGAACTGGTTTATATTTGTACATGCACATATAGAACATCTAAGAGTTCCAGGACCTGAGTAAGCCCAAGACCTAGATAGCCTACAGCCCGTCCCAAGAATTTCCACTTTTTGGCACAATGTATATTCATTAAAAATAAATATATAACAGTCATAACATGATCATTGATTACTGTAATGTTTGCTCCAACAACAAAATCTATTCCACTTGTTCCCTTTCTTCCTTCTTACAAATGAAAAAAATCCTTTATTATATTAGAGTGGAACAATTACCGATAATCAATAATCACCAGAGTATTAAAACATCTCTGTGTTCTGTGTTTGTATAGGTACAACAATTTATATAGATATATCTAATCACCTATGAATCAATGTGATGTATAGATCACGTGTAGCAAATTTCAGATTCTGTAATATGCAGGAAGACCCCTCTTTGGTATAAATTGAAGGAAAGAATGTGTGCGGTTCACTGGTCTTGACATTATCACTGATGAACTTGCTAGATCAATCCTTTTGTCATCTTTTTGACATTTATGTAATTGAAGCACTCTTATAGGCTTGGTTTGGCAATTAAGAGTTTAATTTTCTATTTTAGCTGCAATGATTGCCTTTTTTTTTTTGCAAGATGTGTTGAATTTCTTGTATTATTGGAATTAATCCCAATTCCCCTACATCTGAAATAAATTCTCACTTCCCCCATTATAACTCTTCCATGAACAGTACGTTCAGCTATATTGGTCTGAATCTACTCCTATTGCATTTATTCCCATATTTAGCATTTTCATCTATGCTATAGATAAAAACCACTTTCTTGCTGAATCCCATGTACTCTTGTGCCCATATACTCTTGTGTGTGAAATCCAATGAATTGGCTACAAGTGCCATTTTATCCTGAAATATATTCGATATTGTGTTTTTACCTTATTACTTTATTTCCATTTCCCTTCTTTGCTTTATTTCTTATTTTTATTACTTTATTTCTATTTCTTATTCCTGATAAAACATTTCATAACATTTTTTGGAATATAGCTTATTTCGCTATGAAAGGAGACAAAGAGAGAGATCGCAAGAACATTTTTTTTAAACTTTAAAAATAAAATCTGTTTGTTATGAAAAATCGTCTTATTTTATTATCATTAAATGATCACTCCATCAAACTTGTATTTGTAATGCTGTATTGTTTAAATGTAATATTGACTAATCCACACATAGTGCCTTAAAATAGATAATTTACCGGTAATACAGTGGCAAGGGGGTCTCCTGTGTAGCACTGCATCAGTATTAAAGGGACAATATAGTAACCAAAACAACTTTTGCTTAATGAAGCAGTTTTGGTGTATAGCTCATCCCACTGCAGTCTCACTGCTCAATTCACTGCCATTTAGTAGTTAAATCAATTTTGTTTCTGTTTATGCAACTCTAGCCACACCTCCCTTGGCTGTGACTCACAAAGCCTGCGTGAAAACAAAATGGTTTTATGTTCAATCAGATGTAAGTTTACTTAAAAGTTTGTATCTCCTGCCCTGCACATTAAACTTTTATTACCTACAGGAGACTCCTGCTGAGTCTAGCAAGCTATTAACAGAGCAGGTGATAAGAAATTCTCAATTAAACAGAATTTGCATTAAAGGAGGTGTAAACATTAGATGACTCTGTACAGGAAGTACTTAAGAAGGCTGTGTAAGTTACATGCACGGAGGTATGCCCAGAGCTGCATAAACAAAGTGATTTAACTCCTAAATGGCAGAGAATTGAGCAGTGAGACTGCAGGGGTATGTTCTATACACCCAAACTGTATCATTAAGCTAAAGTTGTTTTGGTGACTATAGTGTCCCTTTAATGATCTCATGACCAGCCCAAGGTTTCTCATTGAGAAGCATTGGAATGCATGGTTAATGCCTCACAATTTGTGCTCTTCATGGAGAAGCAAGTGCTTCTCTATGTGAAGCACTGTCTTCATGTTTGTGCTAAAGATAAAACTATCAGGAAGTTTGCCTGACTCTTGTAATCAGCACTTTTATAAAGTGAGAAAAAGGGGACATACTGTTAACCCCAAATCAATTTAGCAAGCTGAAAATCTCCTTTTGTAATTAAATGTATTTATTAGAAAGTATCATGCATGTTCAAATTACATGGTGTTTTCTGTCTGCTCGAGTGCATCCTGCTAATGTACATTTAGGGCTGGGGATACAATTGCATGCAAAATCCTTCTTTTTTAATGTAAGTCTTCTTAAATGAACAAGCCAAACACCTGAAGCTCTTTAGCTTCCTCTGTGAGGAGTGTGTCCTCTTTTTTATTTATTTATTTATTTTTTTGCAAAAAGTGCAGATTTCAATACAAATTAGCACATTTGTTAATGAACCTTGTCACACCCCTTTGGTTGTCAATCAGGCAACTGGTCCTGTTACTTCCTGGTTTGATTAGCTCAGTGGAGCACCTGCCTTGCAAATACTTCTCATTTAGCTGCATTGGGAAGTCTGGGATTGTATAGTCACAGAAGGTCTGGGCTGCAGAAAAAGTAAGAGGTTTGCGAATAGAGATGTCGCGAACCGTCCGCAAACTTCTCGCGAACGGTTCGCCGCAGAGCCAATCTCCAGCAGACCCTCCCTCCCAGACCCTCCTACTTCCTGGACAGCATCCATGTTTCAACAGCAGGGAGGGTCTGCTGGAGATTGGCCGGGATGTGTCAGCTGACCGGAGTTCGCAGCGAACAGCTCGTGGTGAACCGTTTGCGAGAAGTTCGCGGACGGTTCGCGACATCTCTATTTGCGAAGACTGCGTATAGCAAATCTTTTTAGATATATCTAATATATAATGAAATAAAATGCTTTTTTTAATTGTGGGGAAATATCTACTAAATTGATTAAAGATTAAATGTAGTGTTCTTTTAAATATAATCTGTACTGACCAGCCCAAGGTTTCTCTATATCGCGAATAGGGGCATGTCTAGTAAACAGTGAGTAGCCTGTGGTTGCTCACTGTTGTAAAAAAAAAAAAAATATATATATATAACCCCCCAATAAATGGTAAATGGCCCCATGGTGGGGCATCTCTTAACTAGCCTGGGGGGACATAGTGTCCCCCACGAACCCCTGCCTGTGCCCCGTGAGTGGGAGCTATTCAACCAAATGGGGGACATAGGGTCCCCCTTTGCCCCCACCCATGAGCAGCAGGTGGCGCTCCTAAATGAAAATTGGGGCGACCTATTGTCCTCCCCCTGGCCCTCACCCATGAGCGGCGGGTAGTGGCCCTAAATGAAAATGGAGGGACCTATTGTCCTTCGCCCTGGCCCCCACCCATGAGTGGCATGTGGATTCCTTAAATTACAATAAGGGAGGGTACCTATTGTCCTCAGAATGCTCTGAGTCATTTTACACAGCATGGGAAAGTTCTTTGGAATGTTCCCACGCTGTGTAAAATTACTCAAAACTCTCTGATTGGTTGGATTCCAATCCAACCAATCAGAATGCTGTGACAGGTAAATGTAGAGACTTACCTGTCAGTCTCTTCATTTACCTGTCAGAGCACTCTTATTGATTGGCCTAAACCAACCAATCATAGGAATCTGAGCCAAATTGCAGGGCGTGGGAAGGCTTTAAAGGCCTTTAGCCACCCTGCAGAGCTCAGTCAGCCTTTTTTGGGGTTGAAAAAAGATGACATCAAATTGTAAGTATTTTTTTTATTTACAGGTATTTAGTTTTATTGTCTCCTTCTTACTATTTGTAGGGTGAGCTAGGGCATTATTTAATTTTATTTGGGTGGGGGGGTGACTAGGATCTTGGGGGGGTATTTTTGTACTTAGCCCCCACCCATCGCCCATGGATGAGGGCCGGGGGAGGACAATAGATCCCCCCTTATTGTAATTTAGTGCCCCCATCTGCCTCTCATGGGTGGGGGCCGCAGCAGAGGACAATAGGTCCTCCCCCCATTATTGTAATTTAGGGCTCCTACCCGCCGTTAATGGGTGGGGGCCAGGGGAGGGACAATACGTCTCCTCCCATTGTCATTTAGGGCCCCCACCCATGAGCTTTTTTTTTTTTCCTTCAACAGTAAGCAGCCACTGGCTGATCACTGTTTAGTAGACATGCCCCTACTTGAGGCATAGTGTGTAGGGGCAATCGGGAGAGTACAGCTCCCTGCCGCTTCTATCTTTACATATTACAAGGAGGGAGCTGCGCGCCTGTAGCTCGCTCCTTGTAATAAACTGAACGAACAAACAAACACCGATATTCAGTGTTTGTTTGTTCATCTGATATTTTTATTAATTCATTCGTCTTTCTGACGAATGAATAGATTAAATTCCTGTCTGATTTTTGGACAATAGCAAATGCCCAAGTGTTTAACTGGGCATGCGCAGGAATTTCCCAGCGCTATCTAGTGTGGGCAGATGACATGTCCCACAGGCCTTCATCTACCCACACAGAGATGGCGGTGCCCAGTACCTATGTCCAGGCACAAAATACAAATTTAAAAAAGGTAATATGGGGGACTTAGGGGCATTTGGGGTTGACTAGAGAGGAAAATAGATGCAGTGGAGTCGGCAAGGTGGTTAATAAAAAACAGATGCGGCCATGACAATGCCGCATATTTCAGCACCAGCACACTGGACAGCTCATCACTGTCAGGAGTGCAAATGGAATAACCTAATATAAATGTAAAGAAAATCTGATATATATGAGAGTTTTTTATCCATTAGATAAAAGTAATAATAAAACAGTTCCTGTTTAACTAATATACTAATATTTTTCATATATCTGTTATTCTGTCTTATATATAACAGAAGCGTAATAGGTTATGGGAATAATAAGTTAATTTGCATGTGATGCACTATTTTTATGTCAGTGTGCTTTATTCTCATTGGCTCCTTTGAGAAGTTAGCTGTTAAGGGGCACTGCCTAAAAGCCAATTAACTTTAAGAAGGCTATCAGAGCTGGATTGACATCTTTAAGATTTTGAAGTCAGCTGCAGACTGCAATACTTTCCTCATAGCTTTTCATGTGGACAATACTGGCGACATTAATGCAGTGGACATTTACTGACCTTACATTGCTTTCCTATGAAATGTCTGATGTTAGTAGATAAACAGACCGCTTGTTTTGCTTCTGAATCTCTATAACATGTATAAACATTTTAGAATACATGAAGTAAAAAATAAAAATAAATAAATCACTCTTTGCAAATTCATAGAGAAAGACTCTACATATTGGGAATTTGGAAACACACAGGTTACCCAATTCCATACAATTGCACTTAGGTACATGTATACATGTATATTTCTATAAAATGTGAAGATATTGATGAGCTGGTCTTAAGATAAAGTTGCCTATGGGTATAAATATATGTGCAGTTGGAGGAGGTTGTCTGATTCTGTTCCCAAAAAGTTCAGTAAGCTTCTCCACATATATTTCCATCTTTCATCCCCTTTTAATATATTTTTCTCTAATTTGTTCAAATGCCCTGATAGAGCTTCCGGGTAAGCGTGTGATTTATTACTGCCTATGGGCCCTTGGGCTTGCACCAGGAAGGTCTTCATACATTGTGGTTGGAATGTTAAACTGTCAAAATGTGGACAAATAAAGCTTTGGCCATTGACATTCTCCAAAATGGCTGAGCTTGTTATTATTAATGTAGGGTAATTCACCTGTTCATGGAATAGGTATGGCAGCAAATTGTACAGCAATAAAGTTTTACTTTATTGAACTTTTTAAACTTAATTTGCAAAACAATGCATAATCAATAATTACATGTTTGTTTTAATACTTTTTTTGCTGCAATAACAATTTTACCTTTTTTTTTCTGCCATTAGTCACTTTGTTGACTAAACGTGTTGCAATTTCTTGGAAAGCTTTTATGCCTCTGCATCAAGGTTATCAGAGTGCGTGCACATATACAAAATGTGTGAAAAAATGCCTTCCAAACAAGCATCTATAATGGTCATCTGCTATTTTTCCCACAGTCAACAAAAAAACAAATAATCTTGTTCATCCCTGCTAAATAGGTGGAAAATATCCTGCTGTGTTTTCTGACAGGAGCTTGCCTTCTCTTGGCCTAAAACCTGAATATTCTCGTATTTTATCAACATTTGTGACTGTGTGATTTCCGCCTTCCTGCCTGCTGTGTCCGCCCTTTAGTGGATGCTACCAGAACCTCTGGTGCTTGTAAAGCACAAATAAACTGCACCTCGTCTGCATTGTGTTGCAGCAAATTGGATTGTAATCTATCACACAGCTGCACAAATGAAATATGTACATTAAAACACACTATATGTTCACGTAACATGTGTCATTCTGTGAAATGCGAGTGCTACAGCTGTAGCACAGTTGGCGGCATACGTGACATCTGCTTTTCGATGTAATAATAAATTAACACCTCTTTATTTCGGCATGGGATGGAATCCCTGAGTATCACCCAGTTCTGTACATATTCTTTTCTGCATCGCTCATCAGACCACGATTATCTCGTAGTATCATATCAACAAGAGGCCACACATCACAGAAAGGTCAATAAACCATGGAGCCATTGAATTATGATGATATAAAAAGACCTTAACACAGGGAAACCAAAGCTCTCGGTGAATGGGCTTTAATATTATAAATGAACAATATGGAAAATGGCAAAAGAACAATGACATAAAACAGTGTTAAAACCACTTTATTGGGGTCATTCCAGTCTGAAAGTGACCTTTTCTTTTTTGCTTTAACCCCTTAAGGACCAAACTTTTGGAATAAAAAAGTTAAGGGGTTAAACAGATAATGCCTATAAAATAAAATATAAAACAAAACCGAAAACATACAATCTATAATAGCAATAAATACAGACATTTTAATTTGATTGTTTTTTTTTCAATACATTCCAGGCTTTGCATTTTCTGCTTATAGCAGAGGAGGAAACCAGAGAATCAAAAAGCTCCAATGTCATTTTTCAAAGTGCAATTTCCAGAAAACAGCAGAGTTCTGTTATCTGTCTTTTTACTTAGGAAAGCTGCAAGTTGAACTACAACTCCCAGAACCTTTGCTTTCTTAACAACTGTGTGACAGGAGCAACACTGGAGGTCAGGACGTAGGAACGTAAAGTGAGAGTTTATGGAACTGTGACATCGCGTACCTCCGTATTGCAACCAACAAAAAAGTAGTATTTTAGAATGGGTAGGTAGCATAGAGGAGGCAGGGTTATGATGCAGAATGCTGTAAAATCTTTGTTTTGCAAAGTGTACAGAACTGAGCATGTAAAACCAAACTATTAGTTAGGTCAATAACTATAACATACAAAAATGTTGTGTTAGTGCCCAGATTAATCCTTTATGGATACATTTAAAATAGTAGTGATCCAAGGGTTACTGACAGCTGGTTGCAGTATATGGATGTAGCTAATTGATGTTACCCTTTCAACATCTTGTTATTTATATGTCTGCTTTTCTTAACCCCTTAGTGACCAGGCTGTTTTTCAATTTTCTTACCGTTTAGGACCACCTCACATGTACATATTTTTTTAAAGTAGACAACCCAGGGTATTCAATATGGGGTATGTCCAGTATTTTTTAGTAGCCACTTAGTCACAAACACTGGCCATAGTTATTATTCTATTTGTTTGTGTTTTAAAAATGCATAAAATAATTATGAACGCTAACTTTGGGCAGTGTTTGTGACTAAGTGGCTACTAAGAAAGACTGGACATACCCCATTTGCAATACCTTGGGCTGTCTTCTTTTGCAAATGGTATGCCATCATGGGGGTAATTCTCATTCCTGGGCTACCATACGCTCTCAAAGGCAACGTAACCAACCTGGCAATTTTCAATGTAAAAATATTTGACCCTTATATTTGACCCTGTAACAAAAACGCGGGTACTGTTATACTCGGGAGACTTTGCTGAACACAAATACAGTAAACTGTATCACAACAATAATATCATCAGGGAAAGTGCCGTTTGTGTGTGAAAAATGCAAAAAAACTTCACTTTCACTGACAATATCATAGCTGTGATATATGTTTTACTGTTTTGGAACACTAATATGTGTTCAGCGAAGTCTCCCGAGTAAAACAGTACCCCCCATGTAGAGTTTGTATGTAGTGATGTACCGAACGGTTCGCCGGCGAACGGTTCCTGGCGAACATAGCATGTTCGCGGTCGCCACGGCGGGCGAAGATATGCGCGGTTCGACCCGCCCCCTATTCGTCATCATTGAGTAAACTTTGACCCTGTACCTCACAGTCAGCAGACACATTCCAGCCAATTAGCAGCACACCCTCCCTAGCAGACCCTCCCACCTCCTGGAAGGCATCCATTTTAGATTCATTCTCAAGCTGCATGCTTAGTAAGAGGAGGGAAAGTGTAGCTGCTGTTCATAAGATAGGGAAAAGCATAGCTAGGTTAGGGTTAGGGTATGCTTTTTTTTTATTTTTTTTTTCTATGTAATGTAATTGTACTTAGTTGTCTGCCACTGCTGCCAGCTTCTGTGTCAGGCTCACAGTGCATACTGTGCCCATTTCCCCAGTCAGTGCCACCAATTACATCTGGTGTCACAATAGCTTGGATTTAAAAACAAAAAACTTTTTTCACTGTTATAGATTGAATAGCAGTCAGTTGTCTGCCACTGCTGCCAGCTTCTGTGTCAGGCTCACAGTGCATACTGTGCCCATTTCCCCAGTCAGTGCCACCAATTACATCTGGTGTCACAATAGCTTGGATTTAAAAACAAAAAACTTTTTTCACTGTTATAGATTGAATAGCAGTCAGTTGTCTGCCACTGCTGCCAGCTTCTGTGTCAGGCTCACAGTGCATACTGTGCCCATTTCCCAGTCAGTGCCACCAATTAGATCTGGTGTCACAATAGCTTGGATTTAAAAACAAAACACTTTTTTCACTGTTATAGATTGAATAGCAGTCAGTGTCCTTAAAGCGGGTGTGTTACGCTAACAGTGGATACGGTGACCAGTGCCACCACTTAGATCTGGTGTCACAATAGCTTGGATTTAAAACCAAAAAACTTTTTTCACTGTTATAGATTGAATAGCAGTTAGTTATCTTCAAGCGGGTGTCAGGCCTACAGCCTGTGCTCTGCACAACTGTGCCAGTGCACATTGCCACTCATATCTGGTCTCACAGTAGCTTGCACGCATAGTACCACTAATCCCAACAAAAATGACAGGCAGAGGCAGGCCACCCCGCAGGGGCCATCGTGGTCGTGGTGCTGTGATTCCCTTTGGCCCTAGAATAATGCCCAGTTTTCAGAGGCCACGTACCCTGAACTTGAAAAGTTCTGAGGACATAGTTGACTGGCTAACACAGGACACCCAATCTTCTACAGCCTCCGCTCAGAACCTTGACGCACCATCCTCCTCCAGCTTAGCTTCAGGCACCTCTCAAGATACCACTCACCCGCCTGCCGCCACCACCAAAACTAGCACCACAGCCGCTTCAGTTGGTATGTCAGAGGAGTTATTCACACATCCGTTTGAAGAAATGAGTGATGCGCAACCATTATTGCCAGAGGATGTAGATAACAGGGATATGTCTCAGGCAGGCAGCATTACACACATGGACGTACGGTGTGATGATGATGATGATGTTGTACCCGCTGCTGCTTCCTTTGCTGAGTTGTCAGATACAAGTGAAGCGGTTGATGATGACGATGCGTCCATGGATGTCACGTGGGTGCCCGCTCGTCAAGAAGAAGAACAGGGCGAAAGTTCAGATGGGGAGACAGGGAGGAGGAGGAGACGAGTTGGAAGCAGGGGGAGGTCGTCGCAAGGAGCTAGTGGCACAGTCAGGCAGCATGCATCGACACCCGGGGTCAGCCCGACAGCACGCCAATCAACGCATGCTGTGTCCACCACCAGAATGCCGTCATTGCAGAGCTCAGCAGTGTGGAATTTTTTTTGTGTGTCTGCCTCTGACAACAGCGATGCCATTTGCAACCTGTGCCAAAAGAAACTGAGTCGTGGGAAGTCCAACACCCACCTAGGTACAACTGCTTTGCGTAGGCACATGATCTCACATCACAAACGCCTATGGGATCAACACATGAGTACAAGCAGCTCGCCTACTCTAAGCCGCCAGCCTCCTCCTGGTCCAGCATCTTCAGCCACGTCAACCACTGCTGTCCTCCTTGTCCCCTCTCAGCCATCCGCCACTCCGCCTCCCGCCTTGAGCAGTTCACGCTCATCTTCCCACAGTCATGTGTCTGTCAAGGACATGTTTGAGCGTAAGAAGACAATGTCAGAAAGTCACTTGCCTTGGCGTCTGACCGCGGGCTTAATCTGAGCTATTAGCCATATTTTACCATACAAGCTGGTGGAGTCTGGCGTTCAAAATTTGTAGCTATTGGGACACGCGATTAGGTACCGGCGAAATTACTTTTAAAGCAAAGGCAATCCCAACCTGTACTCAATTGTGCAAAGAGTAATAGCATCTCTGGCACACGGTGTTGGGGCAAGGGTCCATTTGACCACTGATACCTGGTCTGCAAAGCATGGTCAGGGCAGGTATATCACCTACACTGCGCATTGGGTAAACCTGCTGACTGCTGCCAAGCATGGAATGCATGGCTCTGCAGAGGAGTTGGTGACACCGCCACGACTTGCAGGCAGTCCTGCTGCCACCTCCTCTACTCCTCCTACTCCATCCTCTTCCATAACCTCCTCGGCTGAGTCCTCTTCTGCTGCTGCGTCTTGCTCCACATCAACGGCACCCCCCCAGCTCCCCAGGTACTATTCCACATCCCGGATACGGCAGTGTCACGCCGTCTTGGGTTTGACTTGCTTGAAAGCAGAGAGTCACACCGGACAAGCACTCCTGTCCGCCCTGAACGCACAAGTGGAAAAGTGGCTGACTCCGCAGCGACTGGATATCGGCAAAGTGGTTTGTGACAACGGAACAAATTTGCTTAGCGGCATTGAAGTTGGGCAAGTTATCACATGTGCCGTGCATGGCACATGTGTGTAATCTGATCGTACAACGCTTTGTGCATAAGTACACAGGCTTACAGGACGTCCTGAAGCAGGCCAGGAAGGTGTGTGGCCATTTCAGGCGTTCCTACACGGCCATGGCTCACTTTGCCGATATCCAGCGGCGAAACAACATGCCAGTGAGGCGCTTGATTTGCGACAGCCCGACACGTTGGAATTCAACACTCCTAATGTTCGACCGCCTGCTCCAACAAGAAAAAGCCGTTAATGAATATTTGTATGACCGGGGTGCTAGGACAGCCTCTGGGGAGCTGGGAATTTTTTTGCCACGTTACTGGACGCTCATGCGCAATGCCTGTAGGCTCATGCGTCCTTTTGAGGAGGTGACAAATTTAGTCAGTCGCACCGAAGGCACCATCAGCGACATCATACCATTTGTTTTCTTCCTGGAGCGTGCCCTGCGAAGAGTGCTGGATCAGGCCGTAGATGAGCGTGAAGAGGAAGAGGAAGAGTTGTGGTCACCATCACCTCCAGAAACAGCCTTATCAGCATCGCTTGCTGGACCTGCGGCAACGCTGGAAGAGGATTGTGAGGAAGAGGAGTCAGAGGAGGAATGTGGCTTTGAGGAGGAGGAAGAGGAGGAGCAAGACCAACCACAACAGGCATCCCAGGGTGCTCGTTGTCACCTATCTGGTACCTGTGGTGTTGTACGTGGCTGGGGGGAAGAAAATACCTTCATTGACATCAGTGAGGAGGAGGAACGGGAAATGAGTAGCTCGGCATCCAACCTTGTGCAAATGGGGTCTTTCATGCTGTCGTGCCTGTTGAGGGACCCTCGTATAAAAAGGCTGAAGGAGAACGACCTGTACTGGGTGTCCACGCTACTAGACCCCCGGTATAAGCAGAAAGTGGCGGAAATGTTACCGAATTACAACAAGTATGAAAGGATGCAGCATTTGCAAAATAAATTGAAAAGTATGCTTTACACAGCGTATAAGGGTGATGTCACAGCACAACGGGAATCTAACAGGGGGAGAGGTGGAAGTCATCCTCCTCCTCCCATGACCACGCCGGCAAGGACAGGACGCTTTAGAGACGTGTTGTTGATGGAGGACATGCGGACCTTTTTAAGTCCTACGCATCGCCACAGCCCTTCGGGATCCACCCTCAGAGAGCGACTCGACCGACAGGTAGCAGACTACCTCGCCTTAACTGCAGATATCGACACTCTGAGGAGCGATGAACCCCTTGACTACTGGGTGTGCAGGCTTGACCTGTGGCCTGAGCTATCCCAATTTGCGATAGAACTTCTGGCCTGCCCCGCTTCAAGTGTCCTGTCAGAAAGGACCTTCAGTGCAGCAGGAGGTATTGTCACTGAGAAAAGAAGTCGCCTAGGTCAAAAAAGTCTAGATTACCTCACCTTTATTAAGATGAATGAGGGATGGATCCCGAAGGGACTGACACTGGGCGATACATTAGATTAAAAAAGGCCTGATGAGATGAGCTGCCTTGGGCTAAAAATGGTCCACACGCTGCTGTATTTTAGCTCTGAATGCCTGTTGACTTGCGTGACTGATCCGCCACCAACTTGGGTTCAAGCCGCCATCTTTTAGGGCACTTTCTGCCTGTGAAACAAACATCAGTATAGATTGAATAGCAGTTAGTTGTCTCAAAGCGGGTGTGTCAGGCTCACGAGTGGATACTGTGTCAGTGCCACCACTCACTCACTGGTGTCTGTGGCTTGGATTTAAAACAAAACTTTTCACTGTTATAGATTGAATAGCAGTTAGTTATCTTCAAACGGGTACAGTACGCTGCCACCTCCTCTACTCCTCCTACTCCATCCTCTTCCATAACCTCCTCGGCTTAGTCCTCTTCTGCTGCTGCGTCTTGCTCCACATCAACGGATAGGGGACGTAACAGTGATTAAACTGATAACAATAGTACTAAACACACCACTCCTATCTGGTGGCACATTAGATTGCACGCGCAGTGCCCCAAATTTGTTGTGATCTGTGAGTAAGGTAAACGGTTGTCCATACAAGTAGGTTGCAGCTTTTTGAGGGCCCACACCACCGCTATGCACTCCTTTTCAATGGCAGTGAATATACTTCGCTGTGCAAAAGTTTACGGCTTAGATAAGCCCCGGGTTGCTCGCCACCATCTGCTCCGACTTGGCTCAGTACTGCTCCCAATCCAAGCATAGAAGCGTCTGTATGGACGAGAAAGTGTTTAGTTGGATCAGGAGAAGAAAGTACAGGTGATTTAATGAGCGCCGTCTTGAGCTGTTGGAAGGCCTGTTCACATTCTGGGGCCATACTACTATCTTGGGGAGGTTTTTACACGTTCCTATATGGCACTTACTGGGCTTTAGGGTCAGTCCGGACTCCCTAATCCGGTCTATTACGGCTCCTATGTGGGTCAGGTGTTTGGGCCAGGAGCTGCTAAAAATGTCTATACCATCCAAGTAGGTGTGTATCAGTGTGTATCAGGGATCCTTAGGACAGGTGTCAATCCATATCTGCCAAGTGACCCTATGTTGGGGTAACATTCCCTATTCTGATCTGTGTCAGTGTGTATCAGGGGCTCTGAGGACAGGTGTCAATCCATATCTGCCAAGTGACCCTATGTAGGAGGAACAGTCTCTATTCTGCTCTGTGTCAGTGTGTATCAGGGATCCTTAGGACAGGTGTCAATCCATATCTGCCAAGTGACCCTATGTAGGAGGAACAGTCCCTATTCTGATCTGTGTCAGTGTGTATCAGGGATCCCTAGGACAGGTGTCAATCCATATCTGCCAAGTGACCCTATGTAAAAAAGGCCTGATGAGATGAGCTGCCTTGGGCTAAAAATGGTCCACACGCTGCTGTATTTTAGCTCTGAATGCCTGTTGACTTGCGTGACTTATCCGCCACCAACTAGGGTTCAAGCCGCCAGTGTGTACTTTATAAATGGCTTTATAAAGCAGTGTGTACTTTATAAATGGCTCCACCTGCCACCCGTACAGCAACACAGTCTCCAGTTAGGAGGACCAACCAAGCATCTTCTTCCATCTGCCTGTTACAGAAATTACTGCCGTGTACACGACCACTGATAGGAGACGCGGAAGGTATTAAACTGATAAAAATAGTACTAAACACACCACTCCTATCTGGTGTCACATTAGCTTGACCGCGCAGTGCCCCAAATTTAATGTGATCTGTGAGTAAGGTAAACGGTTGTCCATACAAGTAGGTTGCAGCTTTTTGAGGGCCCACACCACCGCCATGCACTCCTTTTCAATGGCAGTGAATATACTTCGCTGTGCAAAAGTTTACGGCTTAGATAAAATCAATGCCGTGTACACGTCCACTGATAGGAGACGCGGAAGGTATTAAACTGATCAGAACAATACTAAACACACCACTCCTTTTTTTTGGTGAGGCTTTACAGGACAGAGTGCTTCTCCACGGGACATGTTAACTCACGGGCAGCTGGCTCATCAAGGAACCACAGCAGCTTTCCATGTACAGGTAAGACACGTGCAGCCGGTAAGGGTTCAGGCTCTTCTTCCTGGAGGATGCGCTGCAAGCCTGTTGAACGAGGTGACCTTGCTCGGGTCCCAGGTGTACGGTTCCTAAAATGGCTGCCATATACACGTCCACTGATAGGAGACGCGGAAGGTATTAAACTGATCAGAACAATACTAAACACACCACAAATAAGGTTTCTCTCCTGTATGGCTCCTCAAATGATGCTTAAGATTAGAAGCGGCTGAAAAGCATTTCTCACACTCCGAACAAAAATATATTTTTTTAACATTCTCTCCACTTTGAACGAAATGACGTTTGGGAAGAGATTAACATAATTAAACACAGGCAGTAAAAATACAGTTTTTAGCCATACACTGTAACTTTAAAACTACACATCCCATCTTCATAATTACATATTTGGAATCAGCACACTTAAAACATAAACATAACCAAAAATCAGCCAAATCCATCCAGGGGTTAAAAAGTTAGCTGGAGGTCCCTTTATGACCGACCGCAAGCACATTTTCCTGCCCAAAACAGTTCCATAGATTTGGGCTGTGAAGTCGGTCTATTTCAGGCTGAAAAAACGACTAAGTCCCATCGCCGAATGGGACTTAGTCTCTGCAGCTGAAATAAGGCTGAAAAAAACGGCTGAAAAAAAGACTAAGTCCCATCGCCGAATGGGACTTAGTCTCTGCAGCTGAAATAATTTCCCATTTACTGAACCAAGTGGGAAATAGCAAGGCAGGCACAAAGGGTTTGCACCAGGTCTGGGGACACAGGGGACACCGTCTTAAAGGGGCCGTGTCCCCAACAAGTCTGGGGACACGGCCTTAAAGGGGCAGTGTCCCAATCTTCCTGATGTCCCAAAAAAGGTGTTTAAAGGGCCAGCACCAGTCACATAAAGAGTCCATAAGCCCCAATATGCCCACCGACAGTCTTAAAGGGCCATACACACCAAATAAAAGTGCATACATTTTCACAATCTCCCAGGGGCCATAGTCATGCGGGAGGAGGCTGGCAAATAGGCTTCTCCACAACCCAGGGAAGCAGGGCAATTTGCCATTTAAAGGGCCCGTTACAAATAGCAGTTTGTAACAAGGTGTCAATCCATATCTGCCAAGTGACCCGATGTAGGGGGGGACCAGTCCCTATTCTGCTCTGTGTCAGTGTGTACAGGGAACCTTAGGACAGGTGTCAATCCATATCTGCCAAGTGACCCGATGTAGGGGGAACAGTCCCTATTCTGCTCTGTGTCGGTGTGTATCAGGGATCCTTAGGACAGGTGTCAATCCATATCTGCCAAGTGACCCTATGTAGGGGGACCAGTCTCTATTCTGCTCTGTGTCCGTGTTCATCAAGGGCTCTGAGGTCAGGTGTCAATCCATATTGATTGTGATTTAGGAATGTTAGGTGATTTCTGCCCTTTATGGATTAAAACCAGACTCTGTATCAACTGTGTAATTTTCCATGGGAGTTTTGCCATGGATCCCCCTCCGGCATGCCACAGTCAGGTGTTAGTCCCCTTGAAACAACTTTTCCATCCCTATTGTGGCCAGAAAGAGTCCCTGTGTGTTTTAAAATTCGCCTCCCCATTGAAGTCAATGGCGTTTCGGGCGGTTCGCCGGTTCGCGAACATTTGCGGAAGTTCGCGTTCGCCGTTCGCGAACCGAAAATTTCGGGTTCGCGACATCACTATTTGTATGGTGCCATGGAAAGTTACAGGGTTAAATACAGTGCTAGCAAATTAAATTCTCTGGTCTTTCGGCCTCGGTTGCCAGGCAGGTCCCTCAAATTGCAGTCAATAAAATGACTTAATTATGTAAAAATATTACATAAATATGCACGTAGAATTTAAATATATATATACATATTTGTATATTTAAAGTCTACGTGTATATCTATGAAATTATTTGTGTAATTATGTATATGGTAAAAAACAGATAAAATTTGTATCTTGTAATACCTTTTTTATTGGACTAACAGAATTTTTTAATGACAAGCTTTCGGGAAAACCTTCCTTTCTCAAGTCTGAAGCATTTCTGAGCAAGACGACACATAGAATTCAAAGTTGAGTTGTGATACAGGGGTTAAAGTGACATGAGTGTAGATAAGACACAGTTTTGTTAGAAAATAGACACCATTTTAGCAGAGGGTCATAAATATCTTTCTGAAGAGCAGAGTGAGGGGGGAGAGAGGGAAAAGAAAAACAAACAAACAAGCAGACAGTGCACAGGATGGTACACTTTATACATACACACATAAATATGTATATGTGAACGAACAAACACATGTACATATAGATATACATAAACACATATACATACATGTACATGAACTAATATACACAAATATAAATGCACAGTAATATAAGCATACATGCATACGACATTTCATTATATTTCTACAGACCCTGTTAATTTTGTTGTATGTTTTTGTATTTAGTGACTTATTTAGTTTTATTATTTTCAATGTATACATTTTCATGTCTTTGTAACTATAGCCTGTGCTAATCATGCAAAGTATTTTATCACCTTTGTCTTTGTCCATCATGTTAAAAGTTATTTTAACCAGCTCAGGCCCATATATCTTTCTTGTTTAATGGTTTTATTTCCCTATTTAGATATCTCTCTCTTATCTCTGTAATTCTCGATCTTTGCTTTCGTTTTTCCTTAAATCAAATGTCCATCTATGCACCTCTCTCCCACAGTCTGATTTTTAAACATACCCAGTCCAGCATAGAACTCAGAGCTCCATCAGCTGTTCCATGGCCATTTGAAACAGGTAGCCTTCTGGAAGACTGATTCCACTCCTACCCACCCCATGCTTATTTCCTCATTTACAGATAGTCTCCCACACAACTTTCAATCTCCTGAAATGACAGGTGCAAACACTGATCAGCACACCCTTCCAATCTCTTAACCCTATAGAACACATAACCTCTCTCCCTACAAATAGATATATCACACACCAATACTATATACTTTTATTTAATTTTTGTTTTTCGCGATTTCTGTTTCATTTTCAACTACACACCTCATACCACTAACATGAATCCAAATATAACCATACTGCTATTCTTAATAACCCTTTTTTCAATCCAATTTTGTTCACACCACTACCAGCATAAGCACACACCTCAGACTGGAACACAAATTATCATATACCATGGCCTGCTCTGTTCCTTTAACTTATCTGCTGAGTGCTGGTAGAGAGTTATAAAAAATAGCCCTCCTACCCCCACCTCACAAAATTATAAAGTATCCCATTCACTATATGACCAAACAAAAATGATGTCCAAATTCCTATTCCTTATGTTACTTGCCCTTGCAAATGATGTGGAGTCTAACCCTGGTCCCCCAGCTAATTCTAGTCCTAATCTCCCCACTCAAAAAGGCCTCTCTTTTGTGCACTGCAACATCCGTAGTTTACTCCCTAAACTGGATGCACTGCAAGCCTGGTGTTCCCACTACAAACTGAAAATCATTGTGCTCTCAGAATCATGGTTAACGATTAAAATACCAGACACCGCCATTGCAATACAGGGTTATCCATGTTTTAAAACAAAACTGTATACACTATACAGAAATAGGGCGCCACTTATCACCAAATATAAATACTGGATATAATTACCCTCCAGCGAGCAAATGGGAATATTCACATAGAAAATATAAAAAGAGAAAACATCATAGTGCAAACTTTTAATTCCAAAGTGATAAAAAACACATAGATAAAAACACTCACAAACGGTGTGGCACAATTGACAAAATCAATATGTGCTAAAGTGCTGATGCCTAAAATAGGCTAGATCTCCCGGTCTGACAGTCTGTGGAAGTCTGTATGAAAGTTGCAGCAAGTATAGATAAAACAGTTCACCATCAGCTGATTCAGTTCCCCGGGTCTGCTCAACGTGTTTCGTCTGTTCCTATTCAGACTTCATCAGGAGCGATCAGGAGTCTTCTCTATTCGGCATTTAAATATGCCGGGTGGCGTCCTTTCTGTGCAATTGCGCATGCGCGACCGGGCGCCGACGTGATGACATACCATCCGCCGGCGTCCGGCGCGCATGTGAATCCACCATGGAACGCAAGCAAAAAACTTTATTATTCTAAGCAACAGGGACAACATTGGGACTTATAAGAAAGGAAACCAGTATGTCCCAATGCTACTATATGTTAGATGCACATATAGAGAAGGCTCTAATAAAACATATATATATGAAATGTACAGTAAAATAAAATAAAGAAAAGGGAAAAAAAGAGAGAAAAAAAGAGGGGAAAAAAAACACAGAAAAGAGAGAAAAAAAATGTATAGAGATATATGTGCATGTAATTGCAATATATGAATCCAACATATTACCAACACAAAAAATTCAATCAGGACCATTTCAATTCACATACATATGACAATAATAATGATAATGTATTTAAAAATTGCAAATATT
Organism: Pelobates cultripes; assembly: GCA_933207985.1. Lineage (NCBI taxonomy): Eukaryota > Metazoa > Chordata > Amphibia > Anura > Pelobatidae > Pelobates > Pelobates cultripes. Next base: position 30,834 of record CAKOES020000173.1, read on the forward strand.
GTTTATAAAAGATATATGCTAGTATTTTAAACTAACATAATTTAAACAGGACATAATTTTACAGAAGCATAATTACAAAAATATATCGACATAATTATAAAAATAATAATAAAAACAGGCGAAATGGCATAATTCTAAATAATTCTAAATGGATACAATTCTCCAAAGCAATGGAACAACATGTTTCTTCTAAAAATTCTAAAGAGGACTCAATTTAAAAATAACTCAATCAAGGACGGATATAAAATAGAAGGAAAAAAGAGGAAAAAGGATTAGCAACATTTTAATCAATTGTATAATCAGTTGCTCAATTTCATAATAATATATACACAAATAGAATATTGGTGCAACAATAAAAGTCAGTGTAATATTAAAATCAGTGTAAATCATATCATCATGGTATCCATGTTTTAGAATGACAGAGCAAAGAGAGGAGGAGGCATTCTTATTTATCTTGACTATTCCATAAAGTTTACCCCTTTACAAAACCTTAGTCCTCCTGCCACCTTTGTTTTACTTTCTGGCACAATTGAGATCCCGTGCAGTAAATCAATCATTGTTGCAGGAATCTACCGCCCACCTAGCTCCCCTCTGCATTCCCTTTCTGACATAGTCCATCTCCTAAGTGAAACCATAGCTCAAAACCCTAAAGTGAACTGTTGGAGTTTGGAGATTTTAATATTGAATCCTAAAAATAATAGTTCTTGCGGGCTGTTTAAGACTTTGCAGCTAATGCAATTAATCTCCTGCCCAACTCGCATAAACATTAAAGGCCATAACCATACCCTGCTAGATTGGATTCTCTCCACTTCTCCTGATAGAATCCAGGAGGCCAGTGTTCTCCCAAACACTTTCAGTGATCACTGTTTAGTGTACTGCGTGCGCAAAATAAAGGCTATTAAATCCACTCCCAAGGTTAAAATAACTAGGTCCTTCAAAAAATGTAATCTTGAATCCTTTCTAAAGGACATCAAGAACCTCCCATGGCACAGATTAAACATTATCCCAGATCTAGACTGTGCTGTTGAATTCTTTCAGTCTGAACTCCTACAAATTTGGAATGTGCATGCCCCGCTGCGTAAGGTGAGGGTAAAAGGAGCACATATGAAGTGGATCACAGCTGACCTCATCCAAATGTACCACTTTCGGGATTCTTTGTGGTCAAAGTTTAAGCGTACTGGCTCTATGAATGATCACCATGCATATAGAAATATATGCACAAAACAAACAAAATTGGCCAAGGCCCAATATTTCTGTGATAATCTGAACAGTAACATCTCAAACCCTAGAAACTTTTGGAAAGTCATAAATAAACTACAAACTCCCCCAATCCACTCCCAACCCTCCACTGTTAAAGTGGATAACCAAACCCTGCAACTTCCCTTAGATGTAGCAAATGCCTTTAACAATTATTTTGTCGGATGCTCTACTTCCCTGATTGCCAAGCTAATAAATGACACGCATCCTGAAACTACAAATGTGGATCAGGCCCCACTAAATTTGCAAAGTCCCAATATAGACAAGTTCATTTTTAGACCTGTACCTGTTAGTGTCATTGAAAAACATCTTAATAATCTAAAAATGAAAAACCAGTCCGGACCTGATCAAATCCCAGCAATGCTGTTGAAGCTCAGTGCGCCGGTAATTACTAAACCCGTCTCAACTCTAATTAACGAATCCTTGGTGTCTGGATACATACCCAAACTTTGGAAGACTTTAGTGCCTATCCATAAAAGTGGTGACACTACTTTGGTTTCTAACTATCGCCCAATATCATTGCTTCCGATATTGTCAAAAATCTTAGAAAAATGTGTCCATACGAAACTATGTGAGTATTACCAACAATCAAACTATCTGACCCCTGATCAATCGGGCTTTCGCCAGAATCACTCCACTACAACTGCCCTCTTTAAAGTTTGCAATGACATCCAAACTGGCATGGAATAAGGAGACCTAACTGGAGTTATTTTCCTTGATTTTGCTAAGGCCTTTGACACAGTAAACCACGACATTCTACTGCACAAACTAAAAAACTCAGGTATTGGTGATCGTTCGCTAAACTGGTTTCGATCGCATATATCGAATCGCTCGCAATATGTGTCCATTTCTGACAGCGACTCCCTCCCCTCCTAGTCACGTGTGGTGTTCCCCAAGGTTCCATTCTCGGCCCCCTACTATTTACATTATTTATAAATGATCTGCCTAATGTCTGTAAATCATCAAATGTACACATGTACGCAAATGACACGGTAATCTATGCGAGCAATTCTGATCTACCACAGCTTGAGGCTGTGCTCCAAGACCAGTTTACAGAGGTAGAAAAGTGGATCACAAAAAACAAACTCTTCCTAAACACTGACAAAACTGTCACAATGATCTTTGGAACAGTACCTAAATTACACAAATTACACCATTCCCACCTATCCATCAAAACAAATTCAAATGGCACACTGACCGCAGTCCACTCTTTCAAATACTTGGGTATGATGTTAGACCCCAATCTATCTTTTGGCCTGCACATAGAAAAGCTTGCATCTAAACTTTATCCAAAACTAGGTGCCCTGTACAGATCCTGCCTAAGCCCTACAGTAAAGGAAAAGCTTGTACTGCAAATGCTGATGCCAATCATTGATTATGGGGGTGTAGTATATGCACCTGCACTGCAATCCCACATTAATAAACTCAACACATTGTATAACTCGTTCTGCCGATTTGTGCTATAATGTAATTACAGGTCCCACCATTGTGGCATGCTAAAAGAACTAAACTGGCTGTCCCTGGAATCCAGACACACCCTTCATCTTTCCAGCCTTGTGTTTAAGAGCTTTTCTGGGAAACTCCCACCCTACCTGAACACAATGCTTTCCTCAGCTGTTCCCACTTCCCATAACCTCTGATCCAGTACCAACACTTTACTCAGTCTACCTCAATACAAAAAGAAAGCAGCCCGATCCTCCTTCTCCTACAGAGCACCACAATTGTGGAATGACGTCCCGCACAATTTAAAATCTTCCCTAAGCCTAAAGTCCTTTAAGAGATCCCTCTCTTCATACCTCAAAACAGAATACACCTGTCATGGTTGATTATATATTTCCTGCCTGTTCTATGTTAAATTTTGTATTTATTGTGTATTAATATTGTTTTTTGTATTTTATTGTACCCTAATTGTAACAATGCAATGATTTGTGGACCCAGGACATACTTGAAAACAAGAGAAATCTCAATGTATCTTTCCTGGTAAAATATTTTATAAATAAATAAAATACGAGTACGGGAAAGCATAGGTGTACACATTGTATATTGATAGAATAAACATATTGAAATGCGTTTTAAAGTGTTGATACATATGACAGAACAGTAAGATAATGCTGGGAGAGTGTTCATGTAAAGTGTTGGTAGTGAGACAGAAATTCCAAATCAATATTTAGTCCTCTATTCTTGCTGTTAAACCATTTAATCATTCTGGCTTCAAAAGTTTTTCTTTCCTGGGTATTTTTAAAACTCCCTTTCAATACTTTGATTTTTAGGTCCTTCAGTGAGTGGCCAGGCTGGGTAAAGTGGTGTCCCACAGGAGTGCAGTAGGATTCTTCTTTGTGTTGTTTAATGGAGTGTCTGTGCATATTCATTCTGCCATTTAATGGCTGGGTGGTTTCCCCAATGTAGCATCCTTAAGTGGCATTTGGTGCATTGAATCATGTATACCACATTGCTGGATGTGCAGGAGTATGAACCTTATTTATGACCCTCTGCAAAAATGGTGTCTATTTTCTAACTAAACTGTGTCTTATCTACACTCATGTCGCTTTAACCCCTGTATCACAACTGAACTTTGAATTCTATGTGTCGTCTTGCTCAGAAATGCTTCAGACTTGAGAAAGGGAGGTTCTCCCGAAAGCTTGTCATTAAAAAATTCTGTTAGTCCAATAAAAAAGGTATTGCAAGATACAAATTGTATCTGTTTTTTACATCTACATCACTGGAATAATATGGCTACATTATCTACATATATATATATATATATATATATATATATATATATATATATATAGAGAGAGAGAGAGAGAGAGATAATTTCATGATAAAGTATTTTAAGATATATACATATATATGTATATGTATATATATTTACTTATTTGTGCTCAGAATTTATCTAATACATAATGAAATGTAGAAGGGAAAGCAAATGTTTGTTGAGGTGTGCCGAAACCAATGTATGAGTAGGCTTGTAAAAAGAGGGCCCACAAAGGTGAGTGTTAATATAGATGGGTGTAGGTGGGTGGGGACAAACGGCTTGCAAAACAAAGGTAAGTGGGGGGGTAGGTTTTATATAGGATCATTACTCCTCCCACAAATTCAGGCCAAATGGCCTTCCAACTTGTGCTCGGAATTTATCTAATACGTAATGAAATGTAGAAAGGAAAGCAAAGGTTTGTTGAGGTGTGCCGAAACCAACGTACGAGTAGGCCTGTAAAAAGAGGGCAAAAGAGGATTCAAAGATACCACACTTTATTGCAAGTTAATACAGCATGAGTAACGAAAGCTTGTAAGGTGCTTCACTCTGATTGAGGTATGTAAGTACCTGAGCTGATGCTTCTTGATGACCCCATTGTTTGTGATGTAGACTGGGGTGTAAGTGTTTGAAGCTGCTGCTGTAGTGCCTATGGAGACGTAACCGCTGAATGACAGCATAGAAGGTTTTAAGTAAGAAGCTTGGTTGTGAGTTTAGAGAAAAAGGCTAAATTTTTACCATGATTATAACAGCGAGTTTCTCAAATTTAAGCCAGCTCCTGAATGTGTCATGGTGCAATACAGTAAGCCTTGGCGTATGTGAAGGGAAAGTCGTGACCCTGAGTGAAGCGTGCATACCTGTGCGAGGTGCAATTGTGTGCTTAGTCTCAGATTAGCTCATGGAAAGGTGGTATCCTAGATGGAAAGTGGTGGACCGTGGGGAGTGCCTGGAAGAAGGTATCAAATTGGGAGCGTGACAGAGCGTCAGCTGCTGTGTTGTGGACACCGGGAATGTGGATACAGACTAGGAAGAACTGAGAGGTAGCTGCCAACCACGTCAGCCTGCGAATCAGCCTCATAACTGTTAGGGAGGAGGACCGACCTTTGTTAATGATGTCGCAGGCTGCAGAGTTGTCGGAGAAGCATCTAACTGCCTTGCCGGTCCAAAGGTGACCCCACGTGTGGGCGGCCGCTACGATGGGGTAAATCTCGAATAAAGTAGATGTTTCTCTAAAGGCCGGCAAGGCATCTGTCTCAGGGGGCCAGTCGTCCCTAAGCCAGTGGTTGCCACAGATGGCTGCGAACCCTGTGTGTGCCGCTGCGTCTGTGTGAATTGAAGGTGAGCGCTCTGAAAGTGGGGGAATGAACAAAGAGATCCCATTCCAATCAGCCAGAAAACTACTCCACATGAGTAAATCCGCCCTAGCCGGATCGTCCAACACAATTGGGCATGAGTCAGGCACACCGTGGAGCAAGTTGAGAAGCCTGGAGACAAAAGATCTACTCTGTGGAATGATGTGCATAGCAAAGTTAAGGGACCCCAATAAGGATTGGAGGCTCCTCCTAGTGCACGCAACACTCCGCAGGAACAGGACAATCTCGTTCTTAATGTGGAGCAGCTTGTCTGGTGGTAAACTGGCTTGGAAGGTAGTGGTGTTGAGTACTATGCCCAAGAAAATGAGCTTGGTGGAGGGACCAAGTGTTTTGCTAGGTGACAAGGGGACCCCGAGTGTCATGATAAAGTTGTGGTGGAGTGTATGGAGTGAGAGGATTGTGAACCTGGTTCTATCAATGGAAAAGTATATTACACCTGAGTATATTTAGGAGCAGCCAGCAGAGAGTTTCTGCGACGATATCGAATAACCTGGGGCTGCTCCTAGAGCCAAAAGTGAGCCGGGTGGCGAAAAAATACCTGTTTTGCCATTTAACACCATGTAAGTGCCATAGTGAGGAGTGAATAGGTAGTAGTTTGAAGGCATTTGTTATATCTGTTTTGCTCAACCAAGCTCCAATACCAGCTAATAAGATGGCATCCATGCCATCATCAATTTTAGCGTATTGCAGTGAGAACTCCGTGGCGGGAATGAGGGAGTTGATACTTGGAGTGGAGGCGGAGTGAGGTGCGGAGAGATCAATAATTAAACGTTTTTTGTTGGAGTATTTGTGAATGGCTATACTGATGGGATTGGTACGCCAAGATGAGAAAGGTGAAGACAGAAATGGGCCGATCATAAAGCTGGCTGTGATTTCTGTAGACAGAAGGTGGTCCACCGTGAGTGGGTCAGTGGAAGCGGATAAAAGGTTAGGGCATAAAAGTGTACCTGTGGGGATGGCAATAAGGCCCGTGTGAAACCCCTGTGAAAAAACCCGTCACCAGATAATCTACCAGGTGCCTAGCTGGATGTGACTGGATTGTATTCCAGTATGTCAATGTTGACATCGGTCAGGCGTTTCTTAGGTGACAGGGCTGGGCAAATGGACTTGGTGTGGGTTCTGAAGCATATGGAGCAGATGTGCAGTGCCCCGCATGTCGTGAGATTACATAGCCCGGCGTGAAAGTCACTGCACACCTGAGCCTTGCCCAGAAATGTAATGCGACTGTCTGGCCTGTCACTCTGACCGGCACCCTGACTAGTGTGTGGGGTGGGGGGGTGGGGAGCCGTGGAAGTGACTGTCGTGCTAGTGAGCTTAGTTTGGGAGGTCAGCAGTAGGGCAATGGAGTTAACATTGTTACCGTTGGAAATGCCCTTCCTGATGAAGTCAGGGACAGGGTGAGCCAGGGAAATGTATGAAGTGGGTTTGACTGAGACCGTCAGGGGAAGATTTGCCGAGCGCAACAAGGCACCCGGTGTGGCTATAGCGGATTCCATTTTTGCTAGTCTGTTATTGATTGTTTGGAGGTTGGCGAGTATAGCAGCCAGGGTGTCTCATGTGGAATACGAAGTGAGAGCTGGCAGGATTTGTGAACCACAGCCTGGCCTGGGAACGTTGGCTTGAGTGGTCATGAGCCTATATAGTTCAGCCTTTCTGGCCGTGGCAGGAAAGGGGATACCCCTGCTTCTGAGCTCCGCTGAGATTTTTGGAATGGTCCAGTATCTCAGGGACCTGTGGGTAAAAGGAGTAAGAGATTTTTCCGGAGACCCAGGCCTGATTGGTGCGCTGGCTATGTTGCCCGATGGTAGGTTGGTGATCGGCTTTTGAGACATCTGAAAAAGAGAATAATGATTTGAATAAGTAGATTGAAGAGGAGGTGAAGGTGAGACCTCCGGAGAACTGGCCTGCTATCTAGTGCCGAAGCGAAAGGTTTACCTGTTTTACCTGATTTTGTGGCCACATGCACATGGTGGAGGGGTGTAGGCCTCTTGGTGACCGTAAAGAGAGTCAAAATGTGTGGCCATGACTTGGGAAGCCCTAGCTATAGCCCACAAGAAGGGCGAGCGAGGTGGCTAGCTATGATTTGGTCGTGGGCCAAACCTCTGTGTATGAGGTGGTGGTGTAGACCTCGCGGGACCGGGTATTAATTAGCTAGCTAAGGCCAGAACCTAACCCTAGGAGCCAGTTCTCTAAACTACTGGGGCTTGTCTCTCGCAGTGATGTATATGTACGTATGTAAATACTTAACCTTGAGTATAAGTCCTGTTTGTTCGGACAAAGCACAGGTAGACTTCGATATGGCTATAAATTAACTTCTGCAGGAAAACAGATTTGATCCAGAACCTAAGGGAAAAGAAGATGCTAGTGGGCCTGAGGCGTGCCACCGGTGTGCCAAGTGTAAAAATGTAGAACGAATGGGTAGGTGTGTACCAGAGGTACTGTAACGTAAGCATGAGTAAGCAGAGGGACCTGAACATTGGTCCATAGTAAGAGACAAGCCCCTGAGTACCCAGGGATGTGAACTTATGAATGAAACAAAGGCAAGTGAGGCCTTAATGAGAACGTAATCATAATGAGAAAGATAAAATATCTGATACTAAATGTCGGAGACCTGGTAGCCAGGTGGTTGTTGATAACGTAGAGGAACTGCGTAAAATGGCGTAAGTCTAAGTAATATTATGTAGAAACGATAAACATGTTAATACAATAGTAGCTCGGTTGAGCAGGTTTATGAGAGTAATTGTTGGGTAGGTGGCGTTTTTAACCATATAAACGTTTAGAACCCACTTTGGGAGGTGGGGATGAGGTTTACGCAAGGCCGTGAAGGCTGAATGAGGCCTCAGGAGAAACGTAAAATTGGTAAAACCTTTTTACCTGATACCATGAAACTTGAAGATTTCCTAGAAGTAGATGAACCTAAAACAAATGTATTCTAAGAATGATGACCCGGAAATAGTCTATTTAAGGAACAGTTTAGTCATATGTATTACTGGTCATAAATGAGCCTAGGAAACGGGGGGGGGGAGAGCGGAGGGGGGGTTTGCTGAGTGACCCAGTGATATAAAAAAGGGATTAAACAGCCAACTATTCCTTTAAGAGGGTAACCGCAGAGTGCTGGGAATTAGGTCATAATTAAATGTAACGGTGGGTTGGGAAATGGTGCCACAGGACTATGATATATACAGGGGGAAAAACAGAGTATAAACTTTAAATATAAAAAGGAAATAGTCATGTATAGTTTCATACTGGGGAATACATAACATTGATTAATTGTATGTGCCGGTCTCGTGACCGGAAACTGGAAACGAGTAACGAAGGCAGTTTTAGAAGCCGGTGAAGGAGCCCGGAGGTCGTGACATGAGCTGTAACAAGGGACTGGATACTCAAGGCAGGATTTGATGGCAACCTCGACCGGAAGTGCAGGTAACAAAGGACAAACAGCTTGCAAGACAAAGGTTAGTAGGGGGGATAGGGTTTATATAGGATCATTACTCCTTCCACAAATTCAGGTCAAATGGCCTTCCAACATGTGATTGCTCTTTTAGAGCGATAATTTGGCCCGCGAGGGCGTAATTTGCCAAGCGGGGACTATCTGACCGATCAGGCAGTTCCCCCGCGGTAATATATTTACAGCAGATGTACTAGGTACATCCACGGTCCTTAAAGACCATTTTTGTCGGACGTACCTAGTATGTCTGCGGTCCTTAAGGAGCTAAATACACTCCTTTCACAATAAACAGCATCATGGGAAATGTAGTCCTCAAACATGCAGGGAAACTAGGTGACTAGTAATGATGGTTAACTATGACTTTGCAGATGTTGATTGAACACAGTTCCCATGAATAATTTATGTCTGTATATACTGTGTGGACCTGTATATAATATGCATATGTGAGCATGTACATAATGTATGTATGAACTAATTGGTACATGATTTTCCTGTGTTAGTGGATACATTTTAGTGTATTGGTGCAGCAAGCTTCTGTATGTGACTGAGTGACTGAGCGAGTTGATAGCTGTAGGTGACTAGGTAGGTAGAAGTGCGTAATCAAGGAAGTGGATGATGGGTGAGATGTAACAGGGTGGATAAGTTTGGCTGTGGTTAGGCATGTTGCTGAATGGTAAGTGTGAGTTGTTTGGTAAGCATATTAATCATCCGATTAGAGTGAATATGACTAGGTGGGTGGCTGTATGTGACATTATGCGGGTATGTGATATGGCGTATGACTGTGAATGCGATTGCATGACAATTTGTGACAGTATGTGACAGAGTGTATAACTTGGTGAATGTGATTTGATAACGGTTTGTAACAAGTTGGGAGTATGTGACAGGGTGGGTGGCTCAGTGAATGTGAATGGATAACGGTTTGTAACAAGTTGGGAGTATGTGACAGGGTGGGTGGCTCAGTGAATGTGAATGGATAACGGTTTGTAACAAGTTGGGAATATGTGACAGTGTGGGTGACTCAGTGAATGTTAATGGATAACGGTTTGTAACAAGTTGGGAATATGTGACAGGGTGGTTGACTCAGTGAATGTTAATGGTTAACGGTTTGTAACAAGTTGGGAATATGTGACAGGGTGGTTGACTCAGTGAATGTTAATGGTTAACGGTTTGTAACAAGTTGGGAGTATGTGACAGGGTGGGTGACTCAGTGAATGTTAATGGTTAACGGTTTGTAACAAGTTGGGAGTATGTGACAGGGTGGGTGGCTCAGTGAATGTTAATGGTTAACGGTTTGTAACAAGTTGGGAGTATGTGACAGGGTGGGTGGCTCAGTGAATGTTATTGGATAACGGTTTGTAACAAGTTGGGAGTATGTGACAGGGTGGGTGACTCAGTGAATGTTATTGGATAACGGTTTGTAACAAGTTGGGAGTATGTGACAGGGTGGGTGGCTCAGTGAATGTTATTGGATAACGGTTTGTTACAAGTCTGGAGTATGTGACAGGGTGGGTGACTCAGTGAATGTTAATGGTTAACGGTTTGTAACAAGTTGGGAGTATGTGACAGGGTGCAGGGGCGGACTGAGAACCCTCAGGGCCCCCGGGCAAAATAAATCAAGGGCCCCCTTACAGGCCCCACCCATACTCTGCAGCAAGCGCCACCCTTGTCCCGCCTCCAGCCACACCGTACACAATCTTTAGACACAAGGAACAAAAGGGCAATAAGCCCTTCGAGGCCCCAGTAGAGACTACAATTGAGGGCTAATGGGCCATGGAGGGGGGTCTTTCTAGCGGAGGCTATCTCAGTGTCCTTTAGAGAGTGTGTTAGAAAGAATCCCCTCCAAGCCCCATTAGAGACTACAATGGAGTCTAAAAGGCTTGGAAGGGGTCTTTCTAACAGAGGCCATCTCAGCGTCCATTAGATATCCCTTGCTGGAAACAGTCGCCTCCAGGCCCCAGTAGAAACTACAATTGAGGGCTAATGGGCCATGGAGGGGGTTTCTAGCAGAGGCTAGAGTCTAATGGGGCCTGGAGGGTGGTCTCTCCAACACTCTGGTTCCTATTCACAATATAGCAACACAACATAGCTCGCTGATACCTAAGCCAAGTTGGCTCCTCTTACCTTAATTACTGTTGCTGGCTGGCAGTCTGTGGGCTTGCTGGCTGCGGCTGGCAGGCTGTGGGCTTGCTGGCTGCGGCTGGCAGGCTGTGGGCTTGCTGGCTACTGCCGGCAGGCTGTGGGCTTGCTGACTGCGGCTGGCAGGCTGCGGCTGGCAGGCTATGGCTTGCTGGCTGTAAGCCTGTGGCTTGCTGTAGGCCTGTGGGCTGGCTACTGGCCTGTGGGCTGGCTACTGGCCTGTGGGCTGGCTACTGGCCTGTGGGCTGGCTACTGGCCAGCCTGTGGGTTGGCTGGCTGGCTACTGGGGCACTTGTAGATTATTTAAAGAAATAATCCATGCACAATAGCCACTACTGCTCCAGAGTAAGTAGTCAAACCGTTTAAGAACAGTTTGACAACTTACCTGGGGTCTGCTGGGATATGAGGCTGTAGTAGGGAATAGGAGCAGTGGTGCAGTGTGTGTGAAAGGTTCAGTGTGTGTGTGGGGGTGTAGTGTGTGAATGTGTAGGGTGTGTGGGCAGTGTATGTGTGTGGCAATGTTAGTATGGGGGGCTGTGTATGGGGTCTGTGTGTATATGGGTGGGCAGTGTATGTGTGTGTGTGAGGCAATGTGTGTAAATGTGTATGGTGTGTATGGGGCAGTGTGTGAATGTGTATGGTGTGTGTGTGGGGGCAGTGTGTTTATGGGGCTAGAGTTCACTCTCACCACTGCGACCACCAGGAATCCCTGGGGGTCACAGTGTTGAGAGTGAACACTAGACCGTAGCTCCAGGGCTAGAGTTGACTCTCGCAAGAGCAGTAACGTTGCCATGGTAACCGCGGCAAACGCTCTGTGCTCGCGCAAGAAGGACCCAGAGGAGCTGCAGGGTGAGCTCCCAGGTCCTCTCTTCCTCCCCTGCCCGCACGGTGCCTGCGGACAGGGGAGGGGGGGCATTCTTCCCTCTCTTTCTCCCCCCTCCCATCTCTCTATTCCCCCTCTTTCTCCCCGTGTCTCATTCTTCCCTCTCTGTCTCCCCATCTCTCTATTCCCCGTGTCTCATTCTTCCCTCTCTGTCTCTTTCTCCCCCTCCCTATCTCTCTATTCCCCCTCTTTCTCCCTGTGTCTCATTCTTCCCTCTCTGTCTCTCCCCTCCCCATCTCTCTATTCCCCCTGTGTCTCATTCTTCCCTCTCTTCTCCCCTCCCCCATCTCTCTATTCCCCTCTTTCTCCCGTGTCTCATTCTTCCCTCTCTGTCTCTGTCTCCCCTGTGATGCTCATTCTTCCCTCTCTTTCTCCCCATCTCTTTATTGCCCCCCCTTTCTCCCTCCCCATCTCTCTGTTCCCCCTGCTCTCCCCTTTCCATCTCTATTCCCCCTCTTTCTCCCCGTGTCTCATTCTTCCCTCTCTGTCTCCCCATCTCTCTATTCCCCGTGTCTCATTCTTCCCTCTCTTTCTCCCCATCTCTCCCCTCTCTTTCTCCCCCTGTGTCTCATTCTTCCCTCTCTTTCTCCCCCCTCCCCATCTCTCTATTCCCCCTCTTTCTCCCCGTGTCTCATTCTTCCCTCTCTGTCTGTCTCCCTGTGTCTCATTCTTCCCTCTCTTTCTCCCCATCTCTTTATTGCCCCCCCTTTCTCCCCTCCCCATCTCTCTGTTCCCCCCTCTTTCTCCCCCTTTCCCATCTCTATGTCCCCCCTCCCCATCTCTCCCCTCTCTTTCTCCCCCTTCCCCTCTCTTTCTCCCC